>CM077803.1:4984586-5244586 GCA_039737535.1 Lagodon rhomboides | reverse complement strand
GTCTTAGTGCAGGGACTCCATGACGACCAGGGAGAGAAGCCAGCATCCTCATCTAAAGAAGAAGGAGGAGGAAATAGGAAGGATAGGGTTTGTTTTTTCTTTTTGTTTCATGAGGGACACCATGGTAGAAGCTAGAGGTAAAGGAAAAACACACATGAAAGATCACAACATACTGTAATTTATCATGTAGACAGCTAATTATGAACACCACAACGGAGAGGACTAGCTAGCATTTAACTTAACTTACCTGGTAGTGATGGTTCCTCTGTTGGACCAACAATAACTGCCAACAACAAACACAAAATCAGTGAGTACAAAGTCTACTGTTCAGTCAGTGTCTCTGTTATATCCATAAATAAAGGCAGCAAATGAATAATCCCTTCACTTCCCTACAGTACCAACACTGGCCCCTGTACCTGGGCAGTCCGGAGCCTGGCAGTAGGTGGTTTCTTGGCGTGGCCCGTGGCAGTCTCTTCCTCCGTGTGCCGGAGCGGGCTGTTTGCAGCCCCTGGTGCGAGTCTTCAGTCCCAGACCTCCGCAGGACAGCGAGCAGGAGCTCCAGGAGCCCCAGGGGGACAGGCCGCCGTCGACAGGACAGTGCTCCAGGGAACAGTTCCATCTGCCGTGATCACAGCCACTACAGGGAGCAGAGGAGAGGAGGATGGAGGTCTGATGCTAGAGGCCTGAAGGGTGGGAGGCTAAAAAGTGGTCTTGGGGCCTTTCTTTAATATTGCGAGACCAGTATGTTTTATTTTGATACTTTATAAGGTCCTATATTGGGATAGTTTATGAAGAAACCTTGTTGTCTGTGCCGCAGTAAGAGTTAGCATGTGTAGTAGGCAGTGTGGGACTGGATGAAAAAAGCATATTTTGCAAAGATGCCCAAGATTTCGTGCTCACCAGGAGCTGCAGTCATGAACCAAAGTGTCTCCGGACTGAAGCTCCGCCCCCTCAGAGACGTTATGGAGGAGCAGAGATGAGACGGGTGTGACAGAAACACTCTGCAGAGAGGCCAGAAAGTCTTTGTCCACCAGACACGGGCACTCCTGAAACACACACATGTGCTCTGCATGTAAAACTTTTTTTCAATTTCATCAATTTCAATGTTACTTTTGTTTTCAGTGTTAAGTCTGTTGGGAAACTTGCAGTGAGTGTCTCCAGCTTTCATCAAATTCAAAAGCAGTTTAGCTTATTGAACACAGTTTGAAAATGTGCGCCACAAGCTTTAAAGTAGCTCAGGTGACAGGCACTCGCCTGCAGGCAGACTCCGTGGTGCTGGTAGGTGTGTGGGGGGCAGTGGCAGCCTTCCTCGCAGCCGTCGGAGTAGCAGCCCTCCCTGCCGCTGACGTGAGCGCAGCTGAAGGGACAGCCTTCGCCTCGTTCACACTCCCTGTACAGCCTGCCGGGAGGACAGCCCACCTCTGTGCAACAACACGACGTAAGCACAGTGACACAGATTAAAGAGATTCAAAAGAGAGTTATCGTGGATGTCACAATTCAAATCACTGTCATGCAATAGCTGCAGGTTCTCTCCGACTCACCGAGGCAGACCTGGGTGTTGCAGGTTTTGCTCTGGCGGCTGAGGCCGCTGCAGGGTGGAGAGCTGCAGAGACGAGAACGAGACTGCTGTCCTCCACCACAGGTGACGGAGCACAAAGACCACTGAGACCAGGGGAGCCACGGGCCCGCCGAGTCTGGAAGCAAAGACACACTCAGACGTAAAGACACAATAGCGTAGTAGGTAAGGACTTGATGGGGGAAACCATCCTTTGTTTTCAAAGGGTAATGTAAGAGAAAAAATTATATTTTAGACTTTCTCATCTTTTCTAAAGGTCAAACTGGGTGGGTCAGACAGGTCTACCTGTGCACAGGTGTGTGTTGCAGTCTCTCTGCTGCTCAGCGGCTCCCGGGCAGCCTCTCCCACTGCTCTGAGGCGATGGGTTATCACACTGGCGTCTCCTGAACTTGACTCCTCCTCCACACGGAAGCGAACACTCAGTCCAGACCCCCCACTGGCTCCAGCCACCGTCAACATGGCAGCCAGGGACGGACTGACACTGCAGAACCCCGGCCTCACATGAGCTGGGATAAAGTGAGAGAGACGACAAAACAGAAAAATAAAGGAAAATAAAAGACGTAAGATAAAAGAGGTTTTTTTTGTACATAAAATTGAATTCAATAAATCAATTTTATTACAAGAATCAAAACGTTGTAGAGCGATTCAGTCAAGCTGTACCAGTTTTTGCAGTCACTGATGATGCTGTCTCCTGGATTTGCAAACTGCCAATCAGACCCGCCAGGCCATACCCATGATGCATTGCTGGAATCCGGCATACTGGATGTTATTTCTGTATCAGAGACATAAATCTGTTGATGAGACCGATCTCTGCTGAGTCCAACACAGCTGACCCAAACACAAACAGACTGTGGCTCTGACCGGCAGCAGAGCTGTTGTGGTATCTGCAGCGACACTCCTCCCTGGCCACACACACGCCGTCCTGCAGAACCGTGTCGCCCGGACAACCGCAGGTCCGTCTGCACCCGGGGGAGTCCAAGCACTCCGTGTCGCCATGGAGATCCGAGCAGGAGCGAGGACAGGGCTTCCCACAAGGCCACTCTTCCTGGCCTCCGCCACAGTCTGCAGAACGCCGGAGAGAGAGAGCAGTTTGAAAAGAGCAACACACGGAGCAGCCAGTCGTGGGCCTGATGGCTGCAGTTTGATGTGATATAAAAGCAAACTTAGAGTCAGGGACAGCGATGCTAATCGGTGCCATCCTGTTTCTTGCGGGGCCCTTTTAATTTCTTATAAGTTTTCTTCACCAGAGGTCAAATTTCACTCTTCCTTTGCTGATTTTCATCCATTAACCTTCCTTCAAGTGGGACATAAATGCCTTTCAACATAAATCCACATTTATCATTCAACTCTTTATTACGCTGACCTGAGCAGACGGTTGCGTTGTCATGGCAACCACGCCTCTGCCTGCGCTCTCCGACGCAGGGCAGGCCACCGAACCTGGTGGGAGGACTGTTGCACTCCCTGGTGCGAGTGGCCGACCCGGCGCACCCATCACACTCCGACCATACCGACCAGGGACTCCACGAGCCGTGGACTGGAGGGAGAGCGAGTAAAGTAAGTTATTTTTACCTACGTATGGAAAAGCTAATAGAATAGAAGACAATAAAAAGACACACACTTGTAGATTCAAAGAAAAGAAGCAGGAGAGGACCGAATGGAAGCTGCTCACCTGGACAGAAGGTGATGACGGGGCAGGGTTGTCTCTGGATTTGAACTCCGACCCCGCTGTGCGTTTCCTGATCTCCGGAGCAGGCAGCTCCTCCGGCCTTCGGCTCGGGACAGCCACAGCTCCTGTAGCGGGACACGGACTCCGCCCCGCAGGTCCTGGAGCAGGGAGTCCACTCTGACCACTCACACCAGCCGCCTGACACTGGAGACACACAGAGGGACGCAACAGCTACATTAATGGCCGACCCTGGACATCGTTTTACAATGCAGAATCGTCTTTTAATCGTCAGTCAGAAATACAGACTGCATACATTTTTTTGCTTTTAAAAAAGTTTCATGTGTTGTGTTTTGATCATCCACAGGTGGATTCACCCACCTGGACAGGGCTGTCTGGAGCAGTTGAATCTCCCTCCCTCACAGGTGCTGAAACAAAGAGGAAAGCCAACATATTTAATTGCGTGTCCCTTTTTCTCCAAATGACAAATGTCTTGTATATGCACGTTAAGTATGTTTTCCTTGTGTGTGACTGTTCTGACCAGTTGTTGCATCCGTCCGGGGCTTCAGTGGTCTCCCCTGGATCCAGCCGGCGTCCAGTGCTCAGGTCCAGGCAGGGACAGTCCTCCCTCTCCACGCAGACTGTCCCGTTAGCCGACAGGACCTTCCCCTCTGTGCAGTAGCAGCCCGGCTCACACTGCCACTCACAGTACTGAGGGTCAGGATGAAACTGCTATCAGCATCACCAGAATTCGTCTTGTTTTCAAAGACTTAAGATTTCCTGTTAAAACCAGCAGTAACGAGTACAAACAGCAGTCAAGAGAGAGATACTCACAGCGAGGTCCTCACAGGAGCGAGGGCAGGAGGGGCCACAGCTGCTGAACACTGTGCCTGGGACCTGTGAGCATGGCGCCACTAAAACACACACACAATGACACACTTTGAATTAGAAACTGCTTTTTCCATCTGAGGAACATTGCAAAATGAAGTGACATGGTGTCAAAAGCTGAACTTGAGATGGTCACTCATGCTTTCATTTCTTCTCGTTTAGACTATTGTAACAGCCTTTTTACTAGGGGTGGTTAATCAGCCCAATTTCCCAATTCGATTCCGATTATTGAAGTCTCGATTCGATTATTAACGATTATTGATATTCCATTTAACATCAGTCAGCTGCTGAATTATTTTAATTCTCTTTTGAGTAACACCTCACAGCACCTTCAATATTGTATAGTGTAACTGTAATATCCAAATTATTATTTTTTACTTTGTTTTAAATGTAGTCTTTCACTGTTACAAAAATGTCCAAACTTGTGAATAAATGTCCAAATTCTATTTTCTATTTTTTTTTATTTATGTTATTCTCCATATAACAAAGATGCAGATGCTTTGGAACTTTCTGTGGTCACAGGACAGCTGTGTAATACCTTGCACCTCCGGGTTAAATCAGGTTTGACAGCCGGTAAGAGGAGGAATCCGGTTTGTATTACAATTTTAAATTATTTTTTTTTAAAAATCGATTTTTGGAAATTTAATAATCGACTCATAATCGTCAATATTATAATCGCGATTAATCAATAATCGATTTTTTTCACCTACTTTTTACCTGCCTAAATAAGAAAGAGCTTGACCGTCTCCAGACTGTACAAAATGCAGCTGCGCGGCTTTTAACCCACACTCACAAGAGAGCACAGCTGCCCTGCATTGGTTACCAGTCCATTTTAGAATCAATTTTTAAAATTTTGGTCCTTACTTTTAGAGCCATACATGGTCAAGCTCCCTCTTACATCTCTGACCTGATTAAACTCCATGTACCGGCCCGTACTCTGAGGTCATCAGGTCAGAGATTGTTGGCGGTCCCTCTCACCCACTTTAAGACCAGAGGTGACCGGTCCTTTCAGGCAGTGGCACCCAAACTTTGGAATGCCGTATACGACTCAATATGCAGATGTACACCGAGCGTACTCTGAGCCTCATCTACATTCTACACACATGTAAACGTACCTGGGCAGTGGTCAGTGTTACAGGCGACGACCTCAGTCCCCAGCCCCTCGCAGTAGTTCCCATCCCCCTCTGGACTGGGACTGTCACACTCTCTCCTCCGGCTTCGAACGCCGCCGCCGCACGATTTGGTACAATCCGTCCAGTTGCTCCACTGACCCCAGTCACCGTCACCTGGAACAGCCAGAGACGACCTCAATGACTTTCAAGGCTTTTATAAAGGATTGAATTTGAATTGAATGAATACAAAACAAACTCACGGTCGCACGGGGCAGTGACGCAGACTTGGTCCTCCCTGTGAGGGCCCAGACACGGCAGGCCGCTGCCGGAGCGCTGGGGACTGGAACAGAACCGGTACCTGGACTGGAGACCTGCTCCACACAGCACCGAACACTGACCCCAGGGAGTCCACGCCGACCACTGGCCGTCAACTGCAGAGTGTGTTTGCATGTGGAGGAGCAGAACAAGTAAGATATATTGTAGTAAGAAAAATGCAACTTATTCATACTTGTTGTTTTGCCATTCAACAGCTTATCTGTCAGTCTCAAGGATTATTCACATTGGCTGTGAATACAGCAAGTTCATCAAGCTTGAAAAGTTGAGTTTTAGTGTAGAAAGGAGACGAGTTAGAGTTTATTGGCATATGACCATTTGTTCAGCAAACACAAGAAGAAAAGTGTGAACAAATTATCTACTTAAAGTGTTAAAGTTCACTCACAAATAAAATGCAATCGTTATCTACTCAACCACATGTTGATGGAGTCCACAAAACATTTCTGGAGCTTTGCATCAAAACAGCGTTGCAGCATTCTCCTACACAATGAAAGCAGAGGGGGACTTTTAGGTGTTTTTTTCTGTTTTAAGTCCACAGCTATCAGTTGTTTAGGAGAACGCTGCAATGCTCTTTTGCTGTGAAGCTCCAGAAATGTTTTGCGGACTACGAAACTTCAGCGACTTCCCATCAGCACGAGTCTGAGTAGATAGAGGCTCAATCTTCATTTTTGGGTGAACTAAATAAGGGCAGGAAAACAATGAAAGGATAACACAGAAAAAAGCAACCATGACTGAATAAACATAATTTCATTGGCTCACCACTGCAGCTGACTTGAGAGCAGTTTACCAGCCTCCCCGCCTCACACGTACTGAAATATAAACACACACAAGAGCAATCATCATTGAATCTCTCCTTTATGATGAACAGAAGCACTCGCTGGTGGTTCTAAATTGGTTATGGCTCATAAACTAAATAAAGAATGAAGTCAGTCCTGCTCACCAGTTGTTGCAGTCTGTGGGCACAGTGTCTCCTGGTTCGTACCGCTCTCCATCCACATCACAGCGACAGTCGGACTCTGGCACACACACGCCGTCCTGAAGACATGGGCAATCAACAATATGGCTGTGATTATTGTATGCGTATGTGTGTGTGTGTGTTTGGTGTGTGTGTGTGTGTGTTTTAGCCACCCCCACCCACCTGTTGGACAGTTCCGTGTGGACACTGGCAGCCCGGAGTGCAGTTCCTGCTCAGGTTCATGGTGAGGTCCGTGCAGGACACTGCTCCCCTCACACACTGCTTCCACTGCTGGCTCGGAGGACACACCCTGCCGTCTCCTGACACAGCAGCACGCAGAGATCAATGAAAACCCTCTCAGTGGAATAAAAAACAGCAACATCTGAATCGTTTTTTATCTGATTTGGTTAATAACGGAACATCCAGTGTTGTTCAGTATTCAGAACAGAAGCTCCTTTATGCAGTGAAATCACATTATTTGGCCTGAATCGTAAACAGTACCTGGCAGTGAAATCAATCTTACTGATGTCATATATTATGCATAAATACTTTATGCCCCTCTTTTTCTTCCTCTCTTTTTTAAGCATTTTTTTACACGAGTAGAATTTGATATATTAGAATACGGATGACGATTTCACGGTTTGTAAATTCAAATGAATTGTTAATGCTGTTTGAGCACCTTCAGGACCTTGAATTGTTCTGCTTACTGACTTCTTATTGTTCTTTTTCTGAGCAAAATAATAATTGAATGCAATTGTCTTTCAGTGCCTTCTGCTGTATGCGAACATCGCACATCGCTAAACAGCACCTTATATTTAACTGTTTTGTTTAACTAAATTCTGCTCTTTGTATAGTTTTTATATTTATATCTATTTTTCTTTTTTTAAGTATATTTTGTGTGAAGGGAAACTAGCAAATTAAGAATTTCATTGCCCGGTGCAAACTATGTTTCCACTGTGTATATGACAATAAACATCTTGAATCTTAACATGTAAAAATGTTGTATTATACCTTCTAGTACCCACTTATACAATTCTGATATCAAACATGACACTATGGTTACAGATGAGTGTGGGTCTTGCTGTACCACAGGGCTGCAGGTTACAGGCGCTGAACTGCTGAGCGGTGCCGTGGATCCGGATCGGCCCGCGGGTCCGGGTCCTATAACCTCCCCCACACGTCACTGAGCACTCTGACCAGGCGCTCCACGGCTCCTTCACACCTTCGGACACATCACAACTACATGAACCTTTTGTATATTTGGATCTGTGGTTTGTCTGTAACGGGCGACTCTGAATACGTACCAAAGCAGGGCTCGATGCTGCAGGTGTCCATCCCAACTCTGTCTCCTTTGCAGGGACGACCCCCGGACGCTGGAGGAGGATTGGTTCCTGAGCGGTATCGCCTTCGGACGCCGACGTCACATGTTCGACTGCATGCGCTCCACTGGGTCCAGCTGCTCCAGCCACAGTCCACTGAGACACACACACACACAAGATAGAAGGATACTGAAGGATATATGCTGTTTGTTAAAGTGTTTGTCTCTCTCAATCTTTTTTTTTTATTTTTTTTTTTTAATATTCTCTTTTATTTTCCAAAACCCGAAGAAATGGGAGACAAATGACGAGAGCAGAAAAGACTCGAGGCAAGAAGAGTCAAGGAGAGTTCAAAACTGATGCGTAAAGCCACTAACCAGGACAGGGAGCTGCTCCACACTCCATCTCTCCATTAGTGCAGGTGCTGTTCGAGGCACACAAAGAAGACATTTGATTGCAGAAATGGCCGTACATTGAAAAAACCAAAACACTAATTTAATCTTTAAAGGTCCCATATTATGAAAAACACGTTTTCTCTGGCCTCTACATATATAAACTGGTCCTCCCTGAGCCTACCAACTCCCAGAATGAGGAAAGCAAACGAGTCCTGCATAGTCTCTGCAGCCCATCCTCTGGTAAAACGGCGCTCCTACAGGCTGTTCAGATTCAGCTCCTGTCATTACGTCACGACAGGAGAGATTTTCATAAGCCGGCCTCCTCTGCGCGATGATAGGAGATAGCGAGAGGGGGGCGTTCATCCACGAGGTGAAGTTCGGTGTGTCGTCGCTCAGAGCTCGACACGCAAATGACTCTGTTGTTGGTTGTAAAAATCAACATAAGTGCCTATATTCTGTCCCAGCTACAGAAGAACACAAGAGACAGTGGTTGCGTTTCATTTTTAACGACAGCGTGCCGGCTACGGTTCCTGTAAGTCTGTTTGTGTGTTCTAACCACTTCACATCAGACTGCTTCAGTAACGAGGGTCAGTACAAAGCTGGCTTTACCTCGACACTGACCATCGGAAAAGGATCGGTCCCAACCATACGGGACCCAGCAACTGCACCCGAGCCACAGGTAAGTGTCGCCACGTTTTGATAGTATTTACAGCTGCCGACGAGTATGGTGAAGTCAGCTTGAAACTGGCTAACTAGTTAGCTCCGCTTCAGTCCGCTATGCAATGCCGTTTGAAGCTAGTTTAATGTTAATAATATTACGAGGGAGCTTGGTTGTCACAGTAAAAATCTGGAAACGTGCAGACTGGAGACAGAGACCATGCGAACAGTGTCCAAGAGTTTGGAGACTGTGTTGGAGACAAACACAGCTTTCGCTGGCTGTTTTTAGATGTTACCTGCTGCAGGTCAGTGGGGGATGGGAGCCGGGTGGCTGTGTTGGGGAGTGGGGAGTCTCGCATGTAATGTCCGTATTTCTTCAGGAGCCTCTCCTTCTGGGTCCGATTCTGGGTCCGATTCTGGGTCAAACTGGTATGGTTGAACGACAGCATCTCGGCGAGCCATAGCGATACATCCAAACATTAGCGCATGCTACCGCTAGCGTAAACAGCACTGTCTCCCTGAGAGGGACGTGTAGCAGGCAGGGCAGGCGATGACAGATGGAGCTCATTAGCATTTAAAGGTGCAGGCACAGAAACAGCCTGCTCTCAGTAGAGCTCATTTGAGCGACTTTTAAAGCCCCGTTTACATGAAGGGAAAACGCAGATATTTCCATGCGGTTTGGCCTCTCATTTACACGAAAACCCTGTTTTTATCACAGAAAACGATTATTTCTAAAAACTCTGGGCAAAGTGGAGAATTTGGAAAACTCCGGTTATGTGTTGTCGTGTCAACTGGGAGAAACGGGGTTTTAGGTTCTCACGCTCATTAGGCTATGCGCCAGAAAATGCTTAACGTCATGTGAGCGTTGTTTTGAAAGGAACAGGAAGTCGCTCGTGTTATTCGTTGTTGTTGATTCTGAGGATTCTGATTGGCTTGCATGGCTTTATGCTTCTCCCTACACTGCCGCCCAGAGGTTTGGCAGAGTTATAATGGCGCTCGACGGCGTATTTATGCGGGTTGATGTAAATGACAACTTTTTTGAAAACGATGTTGTGTGCACAATGTTATTTTTGAAAACGGAGGGGGGGGAATATTCGTTTTTCTAAATACCCTGCTATGTATAAACGTGGGCTTAGACAGCTGAAATTCAGGACCACGGATGGGTTTGGGGCAATACATTTCGAATACTGTGTGGTTGGACCTCTGACAGCTGTGTGAAATTGATGAAAAACAGTATAATATGGGACCTTTAAGGCAAACTATAGAGTCATTTTTGCTGACAGTACCAGTTGTTGCAGGCGTTGAGAGGCAGGGTGCCACCCGCTGGGTAGAGCTGGCCCTGGTGGTAACATGGGCACTGTGCCAGGGGCACACAGCTGCCGTTGAGCAGGTAGAAGCCCGGGGCACAGTAGCAGCCGTCGTAACAGGCGGTGGCACACTGCACCTCTGTGGAGGTCATGTCCAAACACACCCGTGGACACGCACCGCCGTGAGCCTCGCACTCTGCTGCTGTCATGTACACCATGCCCTCCGGACACGCACCTGAGAGGAGAGCAGTGAAAATCAGGACCGTGTATTGGACATGAACACATTTACTGAATGGGGTGTATAATGTAAATAACAGAAATGTGCTTGAATTTAAAACCAAGAAACACAAAGACAGTTTTAGACATGTTTGTCCCCGGCCTTCCAGAGCTTGAGTAGAAAGAAAAGGTGATGCAGTACCCGAGCAGGGGTGGGAGTTGCAGTCTCTGGTCTGTATGTGTGGCCCGGGGCAGCTGGCGCCCTCGTGCTGTGGGTAGGGGGAATTGCAGAATCGCTCTCTTGTTTGCACACCAGAGTCACACTCTGACGAGCACTGAGACCACGCCGACCACGCCGACCAGCCGCCATTCACTGGAAGTACACACATATAATCAGGTCTTTAGTCTTCTTTCTGACTCTATCACATTGTCTGTGGAGGGAACAGTCAAATTATAGACATGGTGGTTTATGTGTGTGTAATACCTGGACAGTGTACAGTGTTACAAGGCTCTTGCTCCTCGCTGTCTCCGTCACAGGCAGAGTCCAGGTGTGTGTGGCTGAGGGTTGTAAGAGTGCGGTTGCAGCTGCGGAAACGTCGCCTGATTCCAACGTCATCTACATGGTTGAAACACGTCTTGCTGCACTCTGACCAGCTGGTCCATTTCCTCCACACTCCATCTGGCAGCACCGCACAAGAGGAAGACAGTGAGTGAATAAGCCACAGGCAACTATGACACTGGCCTGAGACTTTATCTGAAGGAAGGTTTGACTTTGTTCAATATGTCTGTGTGAAATAAAGCCCTGATCTCAGTTAGAATGATCTCGGAAAACAGGGGTCTCAAACTCAAATTACCTGGGGGCCGCAGGAGGCAGAGTCTGGGTGAGGTTGGGCCGCATCAGGTGTTTCATAAAAAAAGCTTTGTTAAAAAAATCTAATCTTCTCAAACTAACAGTTTTTTAACTTAAATGAGTTCTTCTGAACATGAACTGTCCTGATCAGAATAATAATAATAATGCAGTGACAGTGTGTGACCGGTGTGACAGTTTAACTGGCGTTCATTTTAACTGGCGACGGTCCCAGGTGTGCTGGAGGTGTGGTCTGAGAATCCCGTCAGGTGAGGGGTCCTCGGCCATGTCCGCTAACCAGGAAAAACATTCCGATCACCCTGCTCATCGATCCAAGTCATGTATATGTATATTCATTTTGACGTGGCTTGAACACTACTATTCCACACGGAGATGCGGGGGGCTGCGACCTGCAAACCACTGTTCACCGAGCGCTACAGAGCACACAGCGACAGTGTAGGTGACTGTGTCGATGCCTGTCCAAAAAAAATAAAAAATAAAAAAAAATCGCAACTGTCAACAAATCGTCCAAAAAGTGCATGTTGTCAGTCTTATAACTTTGTCGTGAATGTCTGTGCTCACAAACAACTCATGGGTGGAACAGTCCGAGGCATTTGTTCACGCCGAGCGGACCGAGAGCAGCGTAGAGACCGCTGTTAACTGTGGCGGTGAGTGCGCAGCGTCCAGGTTAACTTACTCTCGGGCCGCTCGGCGTGAACAAATGCCTCGGACTGTTCCACCCATGAGTTGTTTGTGAGCACCGACATTCACGACAATGTTATAAGACTGACAACATGCACTTTTGGACGATTTATTGACAGTTGCGGGGTTTTTTTGGACAGGCATCGACACAGTCACCTACACTGTCGCTGTGTGCTCTGTAGCGCTCGGTGAACAGTGGTTTGCAGGTCGCAGCCCCGCATCTCCGTGTGGAATAGTAGTGTTCAAGCCACGTCAAAATGAATATACATATACATGACTTGGATCGATGAGCAGGGTGATCGGAATGTTTTTCCTGGTTAGCGGACATGGCCGAGGACCCCTCACCTGACGGGATTCTCAGGCCACACCTCCAACACATCTGGGACCGTCGCCAGTTAAAATGAACGCCAGTTAAACTGTCACACCGGTAACATTGACGTCGTCCAACTCTAAGTCAAACATGCTCGTTTCAAACACAGTAAGAAGTAGTAAATCTATGACGGCTGTGCGATGTTACACGGGCGCCTCCATAGTTGTTGTGAAATGTTTCTCTGCTTACACACAATAAAGGAACCTTCTACATACAACGTGGTTAAGTGCCATTCATATAAAACTCGCGGGCCGCATTAATATTAAACTTTCATATCGTCCTGCGGGCCACAAGATATCATCTCGCGGGCCGCAATTGGCCCGCGGGCCGCGAGTTTGAGACCACTGTCGGAAAACAAAAGGTTTGACCATGTGTGCCTGGGTTGTGAGGTGTTGTACCAGGGAGGCAGGGACTGGAGCAGCGGCGGGCCTCTGAGGAGTCTCCTGGACAGGGCTGGATTCTGACTTCTCCAGCTGGGTTCACTGGAGACCTGTGGAGACAAAGTCAAGGTATGACGACTACTGTTAACACTGTAAAATGCAGATCAGTAATAAATGGTAAATTTAGCATTGCAAACAATGAAATGCTTTATAAACCATTTTTTAGGCAATTATAAAGGTACACCAATCAGGCATAACATTATGACCAGCTGCCTAATATTGTGTTGGTCCCCCTTTTGCTGTCAAAACAGCCCTGACCCGTCGAGGCATGGACTCCACTAGACCCCTGAAGGTGTGCTGTGGTATCTGGCACTAAGATGTCAGCAGCAGATCCTTCAAGTCCTGTAAGTTGTGAGGTGGGGCCTCCATGGATCAGACTTGTTTGTCCAGCACATCCCACAGATGCTTGATTGGATTGAGATCTGGGGAATTTGGAGGCCAAGTCAACACCTCAAACTTCTTGTTGTGTCCCTCAAACCATTCCTGAACCGTTTTTGCTTTGCTGAAAGAGGCCACAGCCATCAAGGAATACCGTTTCCATGAAAGGGTGTACATGGTCTGCAACAATGCTTAGGAGGTGGTACGTGTCAAAGTAACATGGATGGCAGGACCCAAGGTTTCCCAGCAGAACATTACCCAAAGCATCTCACTGCCTCCGCCGGCTTGCCTTCTTCCCATAGTGCATCCTGGTGCCATGTGTTCCCCAGGTAAGCGATGCACATGCACCCGGCCATCCATGCGATGTAAAAGAAAACGTGATTCATCAGACCAGCCCACCTTCTTCCATTGCTCCGTGGTCCAGTTCTGATGCTCACGTGCCCATTGTTGGAGCTTTCGGCGGTGGACAGGGGTCAGCATGGGCACCCTGACTCCTCTGCGGCTCTGCAGCCCCATACGCAACAAACTGCGATGCACTGTGTATTCTGACACCTTTCTATCAGAACCAGCATTAACTTCTTCAGCAATTTGAGCAACAGTAGCTCGTCTATTGGATTGGACCACACAGTGTGATCGCTCCCCACGTGCATCAATGAGCCTTGGCCGCCCATGACCCTGTCGCTGGTTCACCACTGTTCCTTCCTTGGACCACTTTTGATAGATGCTGACCACTGCAGACCGGGAACACCCCACAAGAGCTGCAGTGTTGGAGATGCTCTGACCCAGTCGTCTAGCCATCACAATTTGGCCCTTGTCAAACTCACTCAAATCCTTACTCTTGCCCATTTTTCCTGCTTCCAACACATCAACTTTGAGGACAACATGTTCACTTGCTGCCTAATATATCCCACCCACTAACAGGTGAAGAGATAATCAGTGTTATTCACTTCACCTGTCAGTGGTCATAATGTTATGCCTGATCAGTGTATAATATTATTGGAGTGTACAAAAGACAGCAAACAGGGTAAATAAGTACAGAATATGATGCAGAATTATTGATTAATTCAATATAATCATATTGTTGTTGGGAGAAGTGAAATGAGGCTGAGGTAATAATTTGAGGGCTGCTTCACCTGTAGCGTTGCTGTAGCCCCAGACCACAGGTCACATCACACGGTGACCATGACGACCAGGCTGACCAACGACAGGCTGCCACACAACTGGAGCTGTCACAGGTTACTTGTCCATCTCTACACACACTTTGGGGACAAAAAAAAAAATATATATTATAAAAACATTTTTACACTCATCAATAGTAACACACAAATAAATAAAAAATAATTTCGCATAACTAGAGTTAATTTAGAGAGTAAAATTTTACAAATATGTTTGGTTTTAAATACCAGGCTCTTTTTCAAAGAGGAAAATAACAAATCAATGAGTGTGTCTGTCACCATGTGGTACACTGGTCCCTGCTGATCGTCTGTCCAGGCTGCAGTGTTTGTCCGTCCCAGAGACAAACACACTGGCTGGCGTTCACACAGCGCCCACCCTGAAGATACAGACCGTCAGGACAGCGACAGCCTGGAGAAGACACAGTTAAGGTCCTAAATGAGATACAATTATCCAGCATTACTTCAGTTGTGGATTGGGGTTTTTAAAAATATTTTATTTTGTGTGTTTGTCTTTTTTTTTATTTGCCTAAATAAAATTAATAGAATGCACTAAAACTATGAAAATCTATAAAAAGAGGCTTTATTAAGTACTTGCTTTTGTTATGTGCAATACCAGAGACTGGATGGCTCAAGCCTTGTACTCAAGGTAGGAGACCATTTAAAGTTTCGTATGGCACGTCACACTCACCTGCCATATATATTCAGCATTATGAATTCAGCCTTATAAACAGTACAATGTAAACATCTATTCATCCACTGTGGCACTGGGTCTCTGAAATCTACTGAAAATGACTTCAAGCTCTCATTACCTACATAATAAATCAAACAGTGACATCACTCTACACATTCAAAGGTGTGAACCCAATGCACATATGCAAAAAAATGTCCCCCCTCGCCCCCTCTCTGTCCTACCCAGTGTGCATGCTGCAGTGCAGTTGCTGGTTGAGCTGAGATGCGAGCAGGTAGGAGCGCAGGGCTCCACCCTCCCGGCCTGGCAGTCCGCCTCCGTCACCAGCACCATGCCGTTGACGCAGCCTGAGCAACCAATCAGGGAACAGATATAATTCAGACAGTTCACAGCCTTTACCATATAGCAATGAAATATTCAACGTGGTCAAGGCATTAGACTACCGTCCTCAGGCTGGAAGAAAAGAACTAGAGACTTTAAACACCAGCAGCAGAGCGAGTCACCTGTCTGCGTGCCGATGTCTTTGGTACAGGGCTGGCTGTTGCAGCTCTGGCTCTGCAGGGTCATGCCTTCACAGTCCCGCCCGCCATTCTTGGGAGGAGGAGCGGAACAGGTTCTGTTCCTCTGCCTGACCCCACCTCCACACTGAGCGTCACACTCCGACCACTCTGTCCACTCTGACCAGTGGCCATCAACTACAAGAGAGGACAGGGAGAATGAGAAGAAAAACCATTACATCAGTTTGTAGATGCAGAAAGATGCATCCTGACGTCACGTTCGAAGAGCAGACCTGGACACGCGCGAGGGAAACAGCCTCGACTGTCGAACTGAGCTCCACCACAGGCCCCTCCTGGCAGAGCCTCCCTCAGTATGTCCCTCTGCCGAAACAAGGAGCCCAGACCACAGGACACACTGCAGGCGCTCCACGCCGTCCACGGGGACATGATGCAGTCCACTTGAGGAGAGGAAAGGAGATGAGATTGGATGTTTTGTTCAGCCTTATTATAACTTTTGAGGTGGGCGTACCGTATATCTTACCACAATCTTTCTCATCCGATCCGTCCACACAGTCCTTCTGCAGGTCGCACCTGCGGTCCAGGTGAACGCACTCCCCACTGGCACAAGAGAACTGCTTCGTGGAGCAGGGGCTGGGCACCGGGGGGCGCCGTGGGGTCACTGCTGGTCTGGCTGTGGTGCCTGATAGAACACATGAACGCAATAACAGAACTTTATTCAACGTTCAACGACTGAAAGATCAATTATACCATCCAAAGCATTCATTTTATATCATATTTTGCTTGTGTCTGAGGTGCATCATGAAACTACAGTATGTATATCTAAACTATGGTACTAATGTCATCAATAAAAACTTATATTAAAGTTCTTCCACCAGGCTGTGATGCCTACCACAGCGTTCTTCATCCGAACCATCCAAACAGTCCCGTCTGCCGTCGCACACCTGCGCTGCGTCGACGCAGCCGAACGACCGGCATGCAAACTGACCCTCCACACAAAGCACTCTGGGTAGGCCACCATCGTGGGGGGTTGTAGTAATCCAGGGGGCTGAAAATTGAAAATAAAATGTTCCAGTATATTTAGATTCTGTGGAAATCCATGCTTCCTGTCTGGTCGTAGGACGACAAGGCTGTTGTGTTCTCACCTTTTGTGCTTTGCAGCCCAGGTCTTCCAGAGTGGACGGATGTTGTGAGGTGCAGTCCGGGTTGACCTGTGGTGACCCCTGGGTAGATGGATGTTCTGGTCCAGTTGCCTGTTTAGGTGTCACACCCAAAAATGATTCGTGTTAATTTCTTGGTAGAAGCCCAACAAGTGAAGAAGAAGTGAAAAGTGGATTTGATGAACAGCAGTTTCTAACTGTACTTGAGGGTGTAGTCTTGTGAAGTCCGGGTTGACCTGTGACCCCCGGGCTAGCCACGCCAGGAACGCCACCTTGAGACCTGGTGGTGTGGAAGCCTGGGGCGCCTGTTGTGTTGTCACCATGAACACCTGGTCTCCCAGGGGAGCTGGTCTGGTTCTGCAGCCCAGGAGAGCCTCTGGTCGGAGCCGTGCCTGAGGAGAGACACAAATGGAACACCAGGGAGTGTAAGGCCGCATTCAGACCACAGCAGGAAGTACAGCAAGAGCACCAGTCGTCCCATTGGCTTTAAAGAGCTCATATTACGCTTTTTGGGGTTTTGTCTTTCCTTTATTGTGTTATGAAGCATTTTTGTGTATGTAAAAGGTCTGCAAAGTGACAATTGTAGCCTCTATGGAATAGCTGCTGCTTCCGAGTCAGGAGCCGAAAACCAGGTGCTATCCAGACAGATTTCAAGGACCAAGTGATGATTATCTCCCAGTTGTGCTAATCACCGCAATGCCTGATTTAGTTTAAATGAGGCCTTAACCCTCTCAGCGCCACGGTCGAGTTTACTCGACAAGATGCGGCACTGAATAAAACGGCCGATTTTGTCAAATAGGGTGTCAAATTTCGTTCGACCTCCCCTCCACTAGATGGCAGACATGTTATACTTCATCCCTGACTCAGAAAAACGTCATGCTTCTATACAAAACCTTCGAGCAAGAGCGCATTGAATCAGCGCGAAAAACAGCGGAGCTAGTGTGCGCGTGAGCCATTTTATCAGAGCGCTATTGTCAACGTGAGCGAGTATTTGCCTTAGGATTATCGTCTAATGGCATCAAAAAAGTTTGCCCGCAGTGAAGTGTTAGGTCTACTTTTCGCTGACCCTTATTCTGAAGGGGAATATCTGCCTTCAGAAGATGACGGTGATCCGTTTAGTGACGACGCTTCAGATGCGTCCCTGCCGAGCAATGGCGCAGCTGGACAAAGTGAGAGTTTAGCCCTACACCAAGCACAAACGTTGAATCATTTGCCCAATGTTTCACCGGGTCAGAGTGGTCATCGGGAAGCTAGCAGGCATGTTAGTGGTGTGGGGAACGAGGCTGGAGGTTATGTGGGGACCCAGTCTTTTACCGCGCTAGCAATGTGGCGCTAGCTTCTTTGTCTTCTGACCCCGTGCCTCTCCGCAATCGCGGCGACAGTAACGTGGTGGAGCCTTTGTCTAATGCCACTGGGTATGTTAGACGAGGCCGAAGTGTTCATAGGAGAGTTAGGGGGCAACGTAGAGGCAGGGTGGGGAATGAGAATGAGAGTGAGCCTGGTCCGAGCTGCGTAAATTCGCTCCACTCGGCGCGCGCGCGCCAGATCTGGCCACGCTGCCCGTGACCGGAGCAGTGGCGATGGGGCAGGGAGAGCGAGGCAGATCTGGCCGGAGCAGTGGTGCGACATGGGGCAGGGGAGAGCGAGGCAGATCTGGCCGGAGCAGTGGCGATGGGGCAGGGGAGAGCGAGGCAGATCTGGCCGGAGCAGTGGCGGATCGGGGCAGGGGAGAGCGAGGCAGATCTGGCCGGAGCAGTGGCGGTGTGACACGGGGCAGGGGAGAGCGAGGCAGATCTGGCCGGAGCAGTGGTGGTGTGACACGGGGCAGGGGAGAGCGAGGCAGATCTGGCCGTGCTGCTTGCAGCAGGAGCAGTGGTGGTGTGACTCAGGGCAGGGGAGCTATGATGCATAGTCTATCGCTAAATGATGGGAATGCCGGCTTTGAATACTACTTGGCCAATGAGGAGGAGTACCAAAGTTGGATCACGCCCTTTGATCAGCCAATTCGATATCTGGGGGAAAGAGTGAGCTTTTGAACTAAACAGGTCTTGTCTACTTGTGTTTTGTGTCATATGAATCATATGAATAATATGTATGTGCCCCATACATGGAATCAGAGTGCCTACTGTATGCAGTAAATGGAAAATCTCTACAGCAAAAGGCCAGCCTACCGCTACATGCATTCGGTTTGTTTCTGCCATTTATTAGTAATGATTTACACAGTTTGTTTACTACTTACCATTTACCTGAGCATTTAGTATTGTGCAATATAGCATACAGAAGGTGAGGGACATTTTGGGGGAAAGAAGTGCTGCATTTTGTTGGGCCTACAGAGCCTGAGTGAGGCCTAGTGGACCCCATAAAGCCTGGTGACCCCTGTAAGGGCGCCAATTTGAGACAAAGGGAGTCCGTCCCGGACTCCATCTCCCAGCAGGCTTTGCGGTTTAACACCCAGGTGATATGTCCGGCAGAGTCCAAGCAACGGACTCTGATTGGCTGAGAGCCAGCGGAACTCACGTAAGGTCCCGCCTCCCAGCCGTGACGCCGATGCGGATATAAATATCCGCGAGACTCTGAAAACAACGCTTCCAGTCGTAACCATCGTTACCGTCGGAGGTACACAACAACGTTGCAACTGAACCACGCTATCTTTCCCTCGCTGGACGAGACTGAGATCCCCGTGCTTCACCTCAAATCCGGAATTATCACCAAGGACGCTGCCACAAGCTCCTTGCTGCCTGCAGAAGGAAGAAAACGGACGTTTTTTCTTCAGTAAAGTCGACACGCTGATTTCCCCCGCACCGCCGCCGAGGATCAGCCGCCGTTTGCCCGCGACTACGCGCGTAACGGACCCGTCGTTCCCGAGCCGCACGGAGCCGAGCCGGACGCACGACGAAGAGGACGCATATCAGCCGCTCACCCGCTACTGACCAAGTAAGAGGTTTAACGTCTGGGCAGAGTTAGGTTTTTATGGTTTTATATTTGTGATTCTTGTAACTGTGGACAAGCGGACCGCGAGTCCGAGTGCTTGCTTAGTATTGTTTTGTTTATCTGCTGCTCGCCTCCAGCCTCGCTCAGAGCGTGATACTGGAGCGTGTGTTTTTGACCTGCGCTGTGTTTAATTGCTGCTCGTGTGTGAAACGAGGGATTGCTTCCTATCTGTCCGTGTCTATAAGTCTGGACAGATAAAAGACAATCATCGTGACCCCCACAAGAGCCAGAGAGTTATCTCAGTGTTTGTGTCTTCCCTTCCTCTCTTTCTCTTCTCCCTCGCACACTAACCACACACACACACACCGACACGTACATTTCCCTTGCATAGTTCAATCACATTGGCTACACTGCAAGTAGCCATCTGTAGGAGACCACGTGTATGTTCTGAGCTGCCTCAGTCGAACTGCGCGCCTCTCCCATTTCTTTTGTGGTTGGAGTCCACACGTGGCGTGGAGTCGGCCATTGTTGCCCCCTCCTTTTCCCTCACACACACACCTTTCTCCACCCCCCTTTCTCTCTCTCCCTCACTCACCTACACACACACACACACACACATATACACACACACATACACTCTCCCTCTCTCCTGATGCATGTGGTTTTGTTTATAGTGCAGTAGCTTGTAGTTGATAGTAGAGTTAATTATACATGGTTGATTGTTTGTTTGATTGGCATTTTGTAAAATAAACTCTATTGTATTTAAAGTACAGCTACTGTGGTGATTATTGTGTGTTTATACTGTGTCAAGCTGGTTGAGTAAGCCTGTGTTCGGATCTCACACCTTCAATTAATATTGAGACTGAGGATTTTGGTTATAGTTCCCTGGTAACAGGGTGGTGCCCCGAAATATTAATCTTGATTAATATTTGTAATATTTTATCAATAATTAATGATTATTATTATTATTAATAATCATTAATTATATAATTATAACCTGATTAAATTGACTGAGATCCAACAATTTTATCATTCAAACTTGTGACTTTTCATGAAAATTCTATAATCCAAGATGGCCGCCACCATATGACGTCATAATATGCAAATTAGATGGGAAAATTTAATCCCTACATAAACTTTGGGTCATCCTTAATATTTCTATAATTTAAGTCTCTATCTCTTATCACTTTTAAGATATAGCCTTTTGAAATTAAGATGTCAAAATCGAACGTTTTTGGAAAAAACCTCTGGCGCCTAAAGGGTTAAGTGGGGAGAACCACCTGCAGCTGAACATGGCAAAGACAAAAGAGATGGTGGTGGACTCTCCAGTCTGCATTGGTGGGACAGATGTTGACATTGTGGATTCTTACAAATACCTGGGTGTGGTGCTGGACAATAAACTGTTGTGGTCTACAAACACGGAGGCAGTCTACAAGAAGGGCCTGAGCCGGCTTTACTTCCTGAGGAGGCTCAGGTCCTTTAATGTCTGCAACCAGATGCTCCAGATGTTCTACCAGTCTGTTGTTATGAGTACCATCTTCTTCGCTGTGGTGTCCTGGGTTGGGGACATCAAAGCGAAGGACGCAAACAGACTGAACAAACTCATTAAGAAGGCAGGGTCTGTTGTTGGCTCTAAGCTTGTCACCTTGGAGGAGGTGGTGGAGGACAGGATGCTGTCAAAACTGCTGGCGATCATGGACAACGTCCGTCAACCCCTCCACACAACTCTGGACAAGCTTAAGAGCAGCTTCAGCAACAAACTCATCTATATCTATATCTCATCTGTAATTGTTTTTACTCACTTTAACACATAAGGAGACTCAAAACTGGTGCCGTGGGATGACTCAGAATAAGTTAGAATTGCATATGAGCGAACAAAGCTGAGCTCTCACCACAGCTGATCTCGTCAGAGTGGTCCTTGCAGTCCGGTCGACCATCGCAGAGCACAGCGACGGAGACACACTCGTCACTGTGCTGGCATGCAAACTGGCCCGGCATGCAGCGCTGCATGGTCACTTTCCCGCCACCAGAGGGAGACGAGGTCACACTCTTGGGGTCGCCAGCTCATCTGCAAGAGCAGGAGGAGAAACGGCTTCATATTAATACCCATGTGAAGTATGTGGTTCAGTGGATTTGTAAAAGAGTTTTCAGACCACTTTGCCTTAACTCGGTTGTGGATTCAGTTCACTTCCTCACCTCCCCTGCAGCCGAGGATCTCCACACGCAGGAAGAAGGTGTGTCTGAACTCTACCGGGATGATCCGCAGGTAGCGAGCTCTGACCAGCCGATCCAGCCAGCGGGTGACGGGAGTCCGACCCACCATTCGCACTTCAAACACCTGCAACCGGACCAGGATAAACTTCCACGTGAGCACGTGATGACAAAACGAGTCTCTCATGTCTGAACACAACGGATGAAACACATACCTTAGCAGGGCTACCAGGCCTCCCATCCTCCGTGTAGTCTGTGAAGAGGCTGCTGTGCAAAGCGAAGGCCAGCCGGTACTTAGTGAGGTAACCCCACATGCGTTCACTACCTTGAGTCACCACCCCTGATATCCACGTAGGCTCCAGGAAGTCCACCTGGAAATACGGCTGGGGATCTGTAGGCACCGGGCTCCATCCAGGCTCCATCACCTGACTGCACAGACGATACTTCTGTTTGCTTTTTTATTCTCCTTTCCAAAGAATTAACAGCAGTACATTTTAAAATGCTTCACAGAAAATCAAATGTTCAGGCTGAGGTGTGCTTAAAGGGCGACAACCACACGAGGACTGGATCACTCACACGTTCGGGATGATGTTCAGTCGTCCACCGTCGGCGGGGTTGTTCTCACGATGAGACGATGAGGTCAGCTGGCCATATCGGATTCTCCCGTCCTCCAGTCCAAGGGAAGAGGAGCAGATGCCTGCAGAGGATGAGGAATTGTAGCATCAACATGATTCTGAAGCTGTTAGTTTGAGTTACAGTTAGCGTCAAAAAAAGTTACATAATGTTTCTCTGAATAAGACAATGCTGTTCTCAAAAAAGTCTGCACAAAAACCAAACTGCAGTTAACACTCACCACGATATCCTGGGCCTCCATCCTGTAAATACAGAAAAAAAGTGTATATGATGTGTACCTTTACTAACACCTGCGATCTTTGAGCCTTGTCTAATTCTGTCTGCAAGCAGTTCCCGTACTAGTGAAAAGAGGGACGGAAAACACTTTATAGGACTCAAATAAGGTAATTCAAGGTGATGTCCTCACTGATTAATCTATCTTGAAGCTAGGCTTGTTTCTGTGCTATATCACTGTATGTCTAAGCATATACAGTCCTTGTGTTTCTAGGCATCTATAACTAATAAGCACAATTTGACTTGTGTATCATGTCTGTGAGAACCTTTGCCCTTAACTTTAGATCACATTAGGCAGAAAAGTGTCAGGACTTGTCGGGGTAGCAGACGTGGTGAAGGACCCAGACACACAGACGAAAGACAGATCAGGGGTTGCAGGGACTCCAAAAAAGGTATTTTATTTAACAAGCTCAAAAAAAATCAACATGAACATGGCTTGACTACGCTAAGAAGACGAACAATGACAAGACACAGACTGAACAAAAACCAGGACTTAAATACATGACACAAATGAGGGAACAAGATACAGGTGAGACACAAGAGGGCAGGTGCACATAATCAAAACAGAACAGGGAAGACGAGACATGAGGACACAGGACTACAAAATAAAACAGGAAGTGGCAAGAACTAAAAACATGAAACTTGACAAGACAAAAACATCGAATCATGACAAAAAGAAGAAATGCAGAGTTTGGAGGCACTGATGACAATAAATACATCACGTGTTTGCTTACTGTTGGTTTTGCTGCAGGATGAGTGACGGTGGACATGGTTGGAGTCCTGAGAGGAGCAGGGGTGGGTGTGTACGGTCTGTGGATTAGCAAACAACAATGAAGAGAAGTTGATACATAGCTTCTTGATAACTGCTGTACTTTAACACTGTATATACAGCAATCCACACGGCCTCTGTAACATGAGGAATTCAGAACAATTACATCACAACGCCAAGAGAGAATGAAAGAAGAGCCTGATGCACGGAGATGAGACAAAAGTAAGAAGCAGCACTCACAACAGCATGGTTTACCGAATGCTACAATAATTACAACTATTACCACCACTGCTACAAATACCAATAACGCCCTTCACCTGTCTGACTGGGTAGTGATGTTGTCGTGGGGATGACAGCCAGTTTCATCCTCTCCTTTGGGACAGTTGGGGACCCCGTCACAACGCTGCCCTGCTTCGATGCAGCCCCCTGGTGGGGGGCAGGAGAACTGGCCAGCAGGGCAGCTGCGTGGACTGGTAGTGGTCAGGGAGGGCTGAGTACCTGCATGTGTGGAACGGTCAGGCTGTGTGAGAATGAGCATCCCTATAACAAGGGATGGCTAACAGGTAACTGTTAAAGGGATATTCCATTGTAAATTTAATCCATGATCTAACACACCTTGACACCGAGTAAGACTCCCCCTCGAGAGGTCAAGTTTGTTGACCGCTAGCTTAACTAGTTTTAGCAACCTCAGAAAAGACCGCACGAAAACAATACATTGCAGCTTACTCCAACTAGAAACCGCCATCAAAAAGCCACAATTAATGGTGAGAACAGCACCAAACTTCAGCAACAGTATATGTACAGTCCCAGCACACAGTACGAAGCATCAAACATCTGCTAGCTTAGCCGGATTTGTATTAAAAACACAGCTCAACTCACCGCGTTCCTCCAGCAGCCTGCCTGTGTCGGGAAGCCCTGACGAGTCGATTACCGAGTGCAGTAGATTTCCGCAGGAGAGGAGCGCGGTGAGTTGTGCTGTGTTTTCAATACAAATCCGGCTAAGCTAGCAGATGTTTGACGCTTCGTACTGTGTGCTGGGACTGTACATGTACTGTTGCTGAAGTTTGGTGCTGTTCTCACCATTAATTGTGGCTTTTTGATGGCGGTTTCTAGTTGGAGACATAAGCTGCAGTGTATTGTTTTCGTGTGGTCTTCTGAGGTTGCTAAAACTAGCTAAGCTAGCGGTCAGCAAACTTGACCTCACGAGGGGGGGTCTTACTCGGTGTCAAGGTGTGTTAGACCATGGATTAAATTTACACTGGAATATCCCTCTAAGAACATCAGTGTAAGAGTGTTTCCTTTCGAGCGCATCTCAGAAGAAAAAAAGGCAAAACTTCACAATTTCACAGTTCTTATACAATATCTGAAACTAAAGTGTGTTTTTTGGAGAGCTTACCACAGTACGCCTCATCTGATCCATCCCCACAGTCGTTGACCCCATCACAGACAACTCCCAGCGGACCTGCTGGCACACAGCGACCGTTTTCACACCGGAACTCCTTCTCTCTGCAGCCACCCACTGGAGTGACTGAGGAGGGAGGGGTGGGGGTCGTCAACCAGTGCGAGCCTGGAGGCGAGGAGGAAAGGAGACCGGTTTTAAAATCACGTTCGTACCCAAAATGATGTGGTACCGGCAAAGTAGCATCACACATCCACTAACCATCTCCACAGCCCATTATCTCGAGTCGAAGGTAGATGCCGTTCGTGAAGTCGTGCGGCAGCAGGCGGACAAACTGAGCCAACACCATCCTGTCCAGTCTGCTCTCCGCCACCCCTCGATCATCTCGGTTACCGTTGAAAACCTGGAGGGAAAATGGTAACCAGAAGTTTCAAGACGGCCTTCAATGTGTACGATGTGAAGCTGCAGGACTTGTTCGGTGTCCGACCTTGGCTCTGGGCCGGGCATCGGTGACGAGCTCTTTGTAAGTGAGCCACTGTCTGCCGTCCTGGCTGAACTGGAGGTAGAAGCTGGAGACAAAGGTGCCAAACATGCCACCACCCTGAGTCAGCACACCTGCAGAGGAGCAGAGAGGCAGAAAGCATTTTATTTGATTTTTGATATACAGAACATAATCTCACACAGGAATTGACTTTAAGCACACACTCCACTAAAACCAGCATTTCAATCTGAACTTGCTTGATGGTGGGTGAATGTTTACCAGTGATGTTGTATGGTTTCAGCAGGTCTATCTGTAGAAAGGGGCTCTGTGTGTTGCCGTCGTGTCCCTCAGGTCTCCTCTGTGGCAGGTCCTTATACTCCTCAGGTTCTGGACTCCAGCCCTGCAGATAAAAGGTTTACAGATGTGTTCGTGTTGCAGCAGCGATGCTTTTGAATTAAAATACTACCTTCATTGATGGTAGAACTGGGAAAGATTTGATTAAATTACTGTGCATTCACAATTTAAACACCATCCATGACATTTTGGTTTAATTACACCAAACGACATTCTAGTGTGAGGCTTCTGTTCGAGTAAATGCCAAGCAGTCCTCGTCAAAACCTTCAGAAAATCTACATTAACCTTTAGAAATTATAACTTGAGAGTTTTTTTTAACTTAAAATTACAATAACTGTGATACAAGCATTAGTTTTGCAGGTATTTGGTCATAAACTGAAGTATTGGATAAATCTACACTTTGACCTGATGATGGCGCTAGAGGAGAAGAGATTACAATTCATTTCATCAACATCTATGACAACCCATCCTACACATATGAAGATATTTCACCAGAAGTATAATGTTGCTGGTGACACTAGAGGTAGTGGTGGTCAGAGGATCACCAAAGACCTTCAGATTCCTCCCCAGGTGACCCTGAATGTCTGTCTCAAACAGTTGTGAAAACATTTCAGCCTGGACTTACGTGGTGGAGAGACCAAGTAATCATTCAACCGACACTGTCGCCCACAGAGCCACACCACTAGCATGGCTACGAAAGAAAGAACACCAGTATAATACAAATGAAGGTGACTGGGATTGGAAACCAAAGGAGGAAAGAAAATCTTCTGACAAGCATCTCGTGAGCAAGATAACCCTGGTCTAATTAACTGTCCTCTTCAGTCAGAAGTATTTTCATTTGGGCCTCGCTGATTAATATTGATTAATTAATTCGACTTGGAGGTGGTGGGGATTTAGCAAACCACTCATTCCATCAGGATGAACAACGCAAACAGCGTCTGGTCATTTTGATTACGTATATCTACCATGAGGCCCGGTGTACCTGGAGGTCAAGATGGGGGTTCCAGCCGTGGAGGCGACCCGCCTCGGGTGGGTGACCCCTCTGCTGCGACGAGGCGCTGAAACTGGAGGCCGGGAGGTACTGAACACCCAGAGGAGACCAACACTCGTCTGAACAGAAGAGGACACAAGGTGAGAGACAATAGGCATTGAAACGCTCTACTTGTGAAACTGCACGGCCAACTTCTGAACTGAAATAGACACTAACCTCCAGGAGGGAGTGGGTATGTGGGAACCAGAGGTGTAGTGCCATCTCCAGGTTTGGAGGTCACAGTGACGGGGCTGATAGTCACAGGAATGGTGTCGTTTTCTCCTACGGGACGTATCAAACAGCACTCACTTAGTTTGTCGCAGCAATAAACCGGATGGTATATTTGGAGGGCTGCAATTTTGTTGCGAGAGACTAAATGATCTTTATATAGCTTTTATTTTACACATCCTCACTTTCATCCAACTTTCTTCATCTTAGTGCATCTATACATGACAAAAACACACTTAGATAGTGTTTGATAAACTGTTGAGTCCCTTGCCAACCACCATTCTCTTGTTTTGAAGAAGAGGGGAGCAGGGATTCCCCTCTCTGTTCTGCTTTTTGAGATTGTGTGATGCTGTCTCAATACAAGCAACCTTTTGAAAAGGACACATATATGGATGAAAAGGAAATAAAACACTCCCTCCAAGGCTGGGTAGATAGGGTGAGGTGTGTAAGGTAAAAGAAACTAAATATTTCCCTTCATTCATTGGGATCAACGTCATCTGTGACATCAGCAATCGCTCAGTGACAACATTGGTAACCAGTGCAGGCCATTAAAGAGGCAGACGTTTAATCAGTACAGATTGCAGAACAACAGTTTTGATTTTACCTTGGCAGTAACAACACCTGTCTCCCTCTCCAGGCACCAGACTTTGACCCTGCACAAACAAACCACCATTCAACGTTTGACTCAGTCACACGTGTGGTAGAGTTGCTATGAGACACAACCATGTAGTGGAAAGGATTGAAAGGAAGTGGAGCTGAGTGGGCTGGACTGTTTACATGAGATAAGACTGAACATACTGTAGATGCATTAAAGACAAAACAGTCACGCTTTCAATTAAATGTGCAAATGTGCCAAATCATATTTCCATAAAACACGGACACACACACACAAGCAGCAGTGAGCGCATTCACATAAATGTGTAAATGCACATGAGACACAAAGACTGTCATACATGTCTTATAGTTACCTGTGGACATCCACTGACAGCGTACGGACAGTAGGGGGAGCACTGCACCGTGAGGTTGGGCAGACAGTGACACAACAGGCAGTGGTCTGACCTCCATCTGTCTCCCACAGCGTGGGACTGACCCTGGTACTCACACTCATCACAGGGGTCCGTTTGGCACCTGCACACACACACGCACGCGCAGAAAATGCATGTATAATTGATGCGATGCATATGTGTTTTAGACACATAGAGAAAAAGCAGTTTATTTAAAAGGAAGCTGAACAATGTCAGTAAATTCTGATTCACACTGTTCATTTGATTTTAGCATGTTCTGTACAAGAGAAAGCTACTGCCTTGCCCATGGGTCATGTGTACAGAGTATAGCATCAGCGTTCATGTTAATACAGGATGATGGCTTGGTGACAACACTTTATACTAAGCATTGTTAATAAATGGTCAATTTGTAGTTAATTCAACTTTAGTTAATAGTATTTCACTGTTCAACGATGAAATGCTTTATAAACCACATATTAAGCAATTGTTTATGGTGATTATATTACTTATAAATGGTTAAAGGGATATTCCGGTGTAAGTCCATGGTCTAACACACCTTGACACTGGATGAAAATGTCTGATTATTACTCCATTACTTCCGTTATTTTCCCTGTCAGCTCTTGATAATAAGAACTGAGCATTCCATGGAGTAATAATCATACATTTTCACCCTTGAGCTGCGGAAATCTACTGCACTCGGTAATCGACTCGTCAGGGCTTCCCCACACAGGCAGGCTGCTGGAGGAGAGGGTGAATTGTGCTGTGTTTTTAATACAAATCCAGCTAAGCTAGCAGATGTTTGATGCTTCGTACTGTGTGCTGGGACTGTACATGTACTGTTGCTGAAGTTTGGTGCTGTTCTGACCATTAATTGTGGCTTTTTGATGGCGGTTTCTAAATGGAGGCATAAGCGGCAGTGTATTGTTTTCGTGCGGTCTTTTCTGAGGTTGCTAAAACTAGCTAAGCTAGCGGTCAGCTAACTTGACCTCTCGAGGGGGAGTCTTACTCGGTGTCAAGGTGTGTTAGACCATGGATTAAACTTACACCGGAATATCCCTTTAATACTGGGTGGTTCATGTGTAGGCCTAAACAGTGTCTGGATGGCTATTATAAAGTTACAACTGATGTTTAAAAATCTTTACAAATGCTGACCTACAATCCCAAAGCATCAGTATTTAATGAGTTGGAATGAAACTCAAAAATCAACTTTTCTTATGAATAGGAACTTTTAGAAGGGTACATTTTGAAAATGTCAGTGAGGTTGCCAAGATTTTGAGAAATGTTCTTATGGGGACCATGAATATAAATGAGTACAAGTGTGATAACGTATAAGATGACTAGTAGAAAATAATACAGTTTTCAACAGTCGGTGAAGAAAGGGCTACATACCGACGGGCTTTCCTGTAAATTCCTCGACACGTTCTCCCGTCTCCATGTTTGGTTGGGTTGTTCGGGCTGCGGAACGACCACTGGACGCTCTGAACACCACAGGGCCCCAAACACTCGCCCCACTCGGACCAGGACGACCAGCCGCAGTGCACTGCAGCGGGACAAAGCTGACTATGTACTATCGCTCAGACCTTTAAGATGCCCAGTGCTGTATGTAGGTGACACTCAGCCGTGGGTCGGATCTTTGAATAAAACAAGTGTGTGTATTGGACACTCACCTGAACAGTCCGGGTTAGGCTGGCATCTCTGAGGCCTTCCTCTCTCGCAGACACAGATCTCACAGTCCAGCTTCATCTGCTGGCCCGGCCAGTAGCGCACACCTGCCACCTCGCACACACACTCCTCTGGTGACACACACTGGTGCATGTGGTTCATCACCTGGCCCTCTGGACACCAACAACCTGAAGCAAGTGACAAAGGACAATTTCAAAATAGCAGGAGGTGAGGATTTATTCTAAGCGTGAGATATTCCAGATTCCCCCTGACTGACTGACCGGAGGAGCAGGCTGCTGGCGGTCGATCACAGGTCGTCCCACTGCTGATGTGGACACAGGACAGCGGGCAGGGAGCACAGCTGTACCTCACCAGCCCGCTGGGACAGCTGGTGTTGGCACATCCATCATCAGGACAGGGTTCTGGAGTGGGACAGAGAGGACAGGAGAGTAGTTCATTATTTAAAACGTTGTGATGGAGCTTAGCATTTCCATTGTGTTTTTTTATTTTTATTTTACTTGAGTATTTATATTTCATGCTTGTTTATACGTCCACTTCTCTACATTCAGGAGATAAACATTGTACTGAATTCCCCACTACATTTATTTGATAACTTCAGTTACTAGTTACTTTGCAGACTGCCTGCTGGATCAGAGCCACAGGAGTTTAGTGTTCGATTCATTTAAACTTATGATTCCGATAATCTGTCAAATGCTGAATAGCTGATCTGACAATCAGCCTGACGAGCAATCAGCCAACCCATAGTGTGCAGTATGTACACATGTAAATATAATTTACTTTTTGTTTTTTTTACACGAAAGTTCATTGCATATCAGACTTTTACTCAAGTACTTTTCGGTTGACTTTCACTTTTACGGAATTTATATTTACAAAGTCATATGATATCTTGACTTTACACCATACTAAAAAGCAACTTTCTGAAGCAACTTATATTTCTCTGAAATACAGTCCCGGTTACTCCGGGAATCAATTTGTTTTCACACAAACCACTTTCTCATGGGAATTCTGGGTAAAACAATTCTTTAAAGTTTCTTCTCTTTTCCTCAGTTATTGTCCAAGAGGGAAGGCGTTTCAGTTCAACCTTAGAATCCAGACGGCTCTTACTGATTTCCATGGGGAGGTTGGACTGTCCGGGGAGCTGGGAACAGTCCCGGCCGCCGTAGCGAGGAGGGACGCAGCCTCGGTGTCGGACCTGCACTCCACCACAGCCGCTGGAGCAGTTGGACCAGCTGACCCACGGCAGCCACTGACCATCCACTGACACGGGGACGAGAGGACTTCAGTTATTAGCGACTAATACATATTTGATTTTAAACTATGCATCAATACTGTTTATGATGAAACATAGTTATATTCTAATCTGGTACGTGCCGCCTCCTCACCAGGGCAGGTGATGTTGAAGCACTGCTGCCTCTGGAGGTCCTGTCCCCGACAGTAACGCAGTGGGTCTCCTGAAGGGCAGCTTCTCTGACGGCTCATGGAGCCTGCACCGCAGGATGTGCTGCAGGGACTCCATGGAGCCCAGGAGCTCCAGCTCCTACAGCCATACTCATCAGAGGGGCCTTCAGGTGTTGCTAGTGAGGAGTCTGGGCAGTCCGCCACACCATTACACACCTATGTGACAGAGTAGGGTTAGCAGACAGGAGGGGTTGAATGGAACTGGAGGTGATAAGCATTATTTTTTTTTTTATTATTTATTATTATTGAGAGGAAATACTGACATTGTTAAAACATTTTCAGACATAGGCTATGTCACCGTATCTGAATTATGTTTTTCTTTTTTAAAAATGTAATCATTTAAAGGAACGGTTCATCCAGAGATGAAATCCAATCATCATCTCCACCCTTCATGCTGTTGAAAAGTTGGGTGAAGATTCATGGTCCACAAAACATTTCTGGGACTTTACAGAAAAACAGCGTCGCAGCATTCTCCTGAACAGCTGAAGTAGCTGGGGACTTGTTTCAAAACATAAAAAACACCAATAAAATAACTCCAAAATTGTTTTTACAGCATAATCCAAGTCTCTGGAGGTCCCAAGATGATAGAACCTTTTTGGTAGAACTTTTTTTTCAACAGCACAGCACAAATATCAACATACAATAATTTTACAAACATTTGGAAGAATTTCAAACTCTCAAATTGCACAAAAGAGGGCAACCCCTTTTCTTACCTAATCAAGCACTCACTACCAAATAATACATACAGTTTGACTTACTGGTGGTGAATGTCATGTCAGTCGTTGACTTACCGCATTAAAGGGGACACAGGATCCATCCATACAGGTAAATTCAGGGCAGGTGACGGTGGTGTTCCGACCACCAGGGGGCGCTGGTGAGACAGTTTTATCTGGACGGAACAACATTCCAAAAAGATCATCAAACACAGCAGAGATTACATCAGTCATCATCAGATGTGTGAATATAAGAGACAAGGATGTAAACAGCCTTCAAGTTTCCTTTCCTTATTTCTTCCCCTCTTTCTCAATGCATCCCTGCCTTCCATCCTCCCATTCGTCCTTCCATCTTCACTTCCTTTTTTATCCTCGTTCTTCCATTCTTTCAGCATTGTGTAAGGAGCAGTCCATTGCTCCACATCTTCACTCCATCCATCCTCACTGTCATTCCCACCTTTCCCTTTGCCCTGTTATCTGAGAACTCACCACACACCAACTCATCATCGCCCCGCGGACAGTCCGGAACGCCGTTGCACACTTGCGACATGTTCACACAGGTGCGGTTGTCGCACGAGAAGCTGCCCGGACACGGAGGTATCAGAATGGACCCTGAAATACAGACAGAAATGTTGTCAGTGTTCATTAACACAAGTTTAGACAAAAACTGTACTTTACGTGGCCAAATTATATAAATTCAAGGGGTTCCTCAATGTTTAAAGTCCATATTTTGTGCCTTCACGTTAGCATCACTTACCACAGTTGTCGACGCTCTCGTCCGAGGCGTCCCTGCAGTGCGGGGTCCCGTCACAGAGCTGCTGGTAGTCCACACACTGGTCCCCACTGAGACAAGGTACCTGGCCGGGGCCACAGGGAGCAGCACACTGCTGCTCATCGCTGCCGTCCATACAGTCTGTTTCTCCATCGCAGCGCCAGGCCCGAGGCACACACTGCCCACCAGAGGCACAGCTGAACTCATACGACCTACAAGCTGGAGGAACAGGTGTTGAATAACAACTAGAACACATGTACACGGGTTTTTTGGACAACAGGGTTTTAGAAATAAGGGGTTGATTGTTAGGTATTTGAAGAACTGAGTATGAGACTCATTATGTTTTATAATGTGGCCTAAAACCACATCTCATGTTTTGGATTTTTCCACCAATTACTCAATTTTCAAAACAGCAGTTGAGTTGTGGTGTGGAGGAAGCTAGTCGTTAATTATGTAGCTTAATTATCGAAACCAACATGGTACCAAATGACATCAAAACAACCAGGTGCACTGACAAACTTGCAGGAAACAGCAACACAAGTAGGCCTACATTAAATCAAGAGGTAGCTTCAAAATCTGTGTGTTTACAGGCGGCATGTTTCTCAGCAGACGGGAGGTGTCGAGCAAGGACAGTCGTACGCTAGTTAATTAATCGTGGATGGTGGCGGTTTTCGGGAAAGGATAAAAAAATTCAAGTAAAAAATGCTAAAATGGCTCGCCAGCTACACTTGGGCAGCTGTCAGAATGTGTGTGCATAGGAAATACCGGCGTTTTCCAAAACGTCTGTCTTCAGTGACCTAGAATGATGTTAACGTGTGTACGAAAGCTCAAAACACATAGAAAAACCTACGATTTAAGAAATACCCACCTCCGTGTAGAAAGGACCGTCTCTGATCACGACTATCATTACCTGAAGAGGGCGTAGTCAGGGTGACAGCTGAGGGTGGCGGTGTAGTGATAACGGAGTAGCAGTTGGTTGTGTTCTCATCCTCTCCTCTTGGACAATGTGCTGTTCCATCACACAACTGAGCGGTGGCGACACATGTGCCATCACTGCAGGCGAACTGGTCCGGAGCACAGGTCACTGCCACACACACACACACAGCACAGGAAATCTGATTACTGATTCAAACCATGCAGGGCAACTTTGGGCCAAAACGTATTTCATTTACAGCTGACACAATTTTATATAAGTTTGATGTAAGTGATGAAACTGCCAATGCTGCATTATGATTTGTACCTTTACTCGGACACACAGCTTCGTCTGCTCCGGAAGGGCAGTCTCTGGCTCCATCACACACTCTGTCCGCAGGGACACACTTGTCCCCAGGACATTGAAACTCCCCTGGTCCACACACACACCTAAAGCCAGCCAAAATATTTAGATAATGATCACATCAAGAGCTGTAACCCATGAAGCTAAAAGAAAATCAGCGTGTCATGAAATCATTTCATGGAAGTTTAAAAAAAAAATGTTAAGGTGTGTATTCAGAAAATGAGACACTGATGAAGAAAGTTTCTAGATCGTTTGTTGCCTAACAGCATTAAAAGCTGTGTCCTTAGCACCAAATCCCAGCAGAGCTGAAGACCCACCCCCTCTCATCACTGAGGTCGCCGCAGTCATCGTGTCCATCACAGCGGTGCAGGTAGAGAATACAGCGTCCTCCGGCACACAGGAACTCTCCCTCGTCACACACCACACCGCAGTCTTGACCAACAGAAGTACAGTTCGTTAAAGTCGCACACATGCTGTACAGAAAAATAATCATCAAGGTTCGGCCACATGTGAAAACACAGAAGACCCGACAAGTGCCATGCTCGACAAGAGTGCACCTTGTGTTCTACATCTTGCTAATAAAAGTATCATGCTCAATCGCCCAATAAATGGAGCACCTTTCTTGGTGAGCTAATGTTGACAGACTCTGTATATGGAGTGTACTGCAGCGATAGATTACCTTGCTCATCGGACCCGTCAGCAAAACCACAGTCCAGCCGTCCGTCGCACAAACGACTGGCGGGCAGACACTTTCCACTGGCACACTGAAACTCCCCCGGTGGGCAGAGGGGCACCGGGGTGGCAGGTCCACAGAACTCCTCATCCGATTGGTCAGCACAGTCTGGGTGGCCGTCACAGCGCAGAGCCAGGTCCATGCATGGTCCACTGCAGGGTTGGGGTCAATTTACTTTATTTCAGTTGACAGAGACTGACTCTTTCACAGAGAAATCCGAATAAACATCTAAAGCCGTGTCAGAAACCTTGGCTGTGATGCTCACCACTAGCAAACTGCTGGAACGTATCATGCATGTAATTTCACATTAACTGCTGCGGTAGCTAGTATGTAATGTTTAGGATAAAGACAAAAGAAATAAAGAAAAAACACACTAAACTGCCCCCTTGGCTGGTTAAAACTTGATAAACTGCCCTCTTGGGTGGCAAAAATGTGTGCTTAAGTGTTCTTCTGGTTGGTAAAACACAACTGCTCTCTTGGGTGAAGAAAACACACTAAACTCCAGAAGACTATTTAGACCCAGAAATACTATGAAACAATACTGTTACTATGACTTTTAAGTCGGGCACTTTTGTGATCTATATTGAACCAGAACTATATCTGACAGAACCAGTTTGGATTCTCTGGTGCTAATATGGTGTTAAAATGCACTAGAATACAGGAAATGGCATCTACCTAATTGAAAAAAGTTCTCGGGGAGGGACACCCAGACCCCCCAGGGTTTTATTTCCTTCATCCATGTCTCTGTGTGTTCTTCACAGTCCAGCGTTGAATCTACACACTTCTCATAGATGCTGATCCTAACTACAAACTAACTTTAGTAGTCTGTCTAGTTAGTCTGTTTTAGGCTATATAATGTGCCTTTTGTATAACATAAAAACATATAAAAATGCCCTCGAGAACACACGTTACTTAGTGCCCTCTTCAGTGGTGAGAGCGCGCTGTATGTGCCCTTTTTTTTCCTTTTCGCCCCTGCCCTTTAAAAGGTCTGTGCACGCCACTGATCTGTAACATTCAATACTAGGTTGCATGAATTCAGTCAGTATTTTTTCTGGTTGCAATGTGATGAGCAAAACTGGACAAGTGCGAAGTTCGGCCTGTCGGTGGCACTAGTTGAAAAAAGCTCGGCGTCCACCGAGTCAGTAGGGTTCATCCTTTGGGGACTTTGAATGTACCCAGTGAAAGTCATCCAGATGTTTCACTCTGTACAGTTTTCAAGGCTGGCAAACAAACACTAACGTTATGTGAGCTTATCTGTTAGCATGGTTAAAAAATAAAAGTCTATCTTGTATTTATTGTGTGTAAAAGTCTTCAGTCTTGAGGTTATGACGTCATGTTTGATTCATTGTAGCTGAGCTTAATCCCTCCGTCATTAGCCTTCCTTATCTCCACCCATAGAATCTGTGCTTATTGATAACCTGAAGTGAGTTTTGGATTCACCTTGGCATGCTGGTACAGCTGAACTGGTCTGGAGAGCAGGTGGACGGGCAGACCTCATCTGAACCATCACCGCAGTCGTCCTCGTTGTCACACACCCACTGGGAGGGGATGCAGCGCCCCCCGGCACAGGCGAACTCCGATTCCAGACAGGGAGGGGCGACGGGAGGGCAAGCCACACCCTCACACTGCCACGCGCCATCCTCACAGGAACTGGACAAACACAGGCAAAAGAAAGCCCTCTGATTTATGACAGGAGAAAAAAAAAAGAGTGGAATATACTTTCATAAGCATTCAGATCGACTGACCAGTTCTGGCAGTGCTGAGTGACGGTGCTTCCCGGTGGAAAAACTGACCCATCCCACTCGCATGGACACTGAGTGGGAACGACACAGCTCTCCCCTGTTGAGCAGAAAACATACAGACAAGTCTGGTATTTTTCAATGCTTGCTAGTTGTAAAAAAAAAAAAGTTGTCCTGAGGGTGAACCAAGACGAAAGAACATCTCATTAAAATCAAAGACTTCAAATAAAAACATAATATCTTCTTAGGCCGTCTTCTGTCCAAATTTGGTAGAAATAAAAGTTCACCTGTCCAAAGCAGAAAAGCTTCATCTACTAGGAAGCATGAATGTGCTCAGTATATTTCAGTGCAATCTGCACATTATATTCAGATTTTTATAAACAAATCTGTCTATTAGCGGTGGTTTAGAAAACATCAGGCAGTCACCAAAGTGCATTCCCTCCATCTGACTAGGCAAGGAGCTTTGCTAAAGGGTGGTCAACAAAGCATGATAAATGATCCTCTGGTGTCATTTATGCTTTGTCCAAATCTAAGTCTAAATACAACCCCTTTGCACCTTGCACCCTACTTTGTGCCCAGATCATGTGCTGTTTAACTTGCAAAAGTGAGTTTGACACGCCCTGGACTATAGACCATGTAATTACAGCTTGTTTAAATAGGGCCCTGAGTGTGTTGAGGAGGATCCAACTATTCATAAGTGAGATAAATATGCCCATTAATACATAAGAACAAAAAGTGCTGCAAGTGTGTCAGAGGTTTAGGATTAGTTTGGTTAATCTGTTTTACCATGTAGGACTGTGCCAGCGGGGCAGAAGCAGCCCTCCACACAGGACAGAGCATCACACTGTGAGTGTGGACTCTGCTGAACGCTGGGACACGAGGGAGAACAAGCCGGACCACAGGGCTCATAAACCAGCCCGTTCTCACACTGCAGGGCTGCAGGGAGGGAGGGAGACAGAGAGGAATTAAAGAAAGACAGCAGGACTAGGACAAAAAGCAAAAGTTTAACAACGATAGTAAGACAGGAGTAAAGATACATGTGCAGAACATTGGCTGTGTGAGGGCGGGGTGTGTCTTTGACATACGACAGAGCTCCTGTGACCTCCAGCGGATGTAAACCCCTCGCCGGTTACACTCTTCGGCGTAGGCAGCAATGGCTGTACAGAGACACTCACAGTCCCCACCTGAGTCACAGCTGAGACATACACAATACAGTGAAATAGGATGGACTGTTAACATGGTTCTTCTAATACTGTAAAAGCACAATTTAAAGGGATATTCCGGTGTAAGTTAAATCCATGGTCTAACACACCTTGACACTGAGTAAGACTCCCCCTCGAGAGGTCAAGTTAGCTGACCGCTAGCTTAGCTAGTTTTAGCAACCTCAGAAAAGACCGCATGATAACAATACACTGCCGCTTACGCCTCCAATTAGAAACCGCCATCAAAAAGCAACAAATAATTGTCAGAACAGCACCAAACTTCAGCAACAGTACATGTACAGTCCCAGCACACAGTACGAAGCATCAAACATCTGCTAGCTTAGCCGGATTTGTATTAGAAACACAGCTCAACTCACCCTCTCCTCCAGCAGCCTACTCGTTGCAGGGAAGCCCTGACGAGTCGATTACCGAGTGCAGTAGATTTCAGCAGCTCAAGGATGAAAATGTATGATTATTACTCCATGGAATGCTCAGTTCTTATTATCGAGAGCTGACAGGGAAAATAACGGAAGTAAAGGAGTAATAATCGTACATTACAATGAGTTGTGCTGTGTTTTTAATACAAATCCGGCTAAGCTAGCAGATGTTTGATGCTTCGTACTGTGTGCTGGGACTGTACATGTACTGTTGCTGAAGTTTGGTGCTGTTCTCACCATTAATTGTGACTTTTTGATGGCGGTTTCTAATTGGAGGTGTAAGTGGCTATGTATTGTTATCGTGCAGTCTTTTCTGAGGTTGCTAATTTGAGGTTGCTAGAATATCCCTTTAAAGATGAATGATGTTTTGTTCAAATATGGTCAAGGTCAAGGTCAAGGTCAAGTTTATTTATATAGCACATTTACAGACGGCTAAGCCCCACCAAAGTGCTTCACATAAAGAACAATTAGTGCAGTAAAAACAGGATTTGACACAAGTAAAAAGAAACAAATAAGAAAATCAAAACAACAACACAGAGGTTAAAACGACAATGCCTAAAATATGAACAGATATCCACGTTTCTGCTAATTGAAGTGCAGTGATGTAGAGTATATTCCCAGTCGGGGACAGTAATGTGCCACAAAAGGTACACATACACCAATAAGAAAACAGTTATCTCAACAACGTAGGTTTCAAAACATCCACTAAAAGGTGGTCATATGTTGTCAGAGGCAGGTCAATTGATTCAAAATGTTTCAGGGGGTTTTTCTGGATAACTACATCTTATGTTGGCGAGACAGGCAGAATGTCAGTGAATGGAGTTAAAGGTAAATGAACCCTAGTATACACATCAGAAGCTTGTAGCAAATCATTCTATCTGCACACATGTATCTATTTTACTTCTCATGTGTGTGTGTATCCCCACATATGAGGAAAAAAAATGCTGAAAGTTATGAAAAATGGCTCTAAAATCAGCGCACGGGGCAAAAAACAGCATTTGTTGCACACAGCACAGGTCGTGGACATGGTAAATAAGACTGTTTTAACAGCAGAACATTTTGAGGTATTCAGTGTAGATTAGTGCTGTCACTCACCCACATGCGTCGAAGACACACCAGTCGTAATACTGCTGGAAAGGCACCTCAGCGTGGCACAGAGAGAAGAGTTCCTGAGTCAGGACGGCACACCTTTTCCTGGCCCAGGTCATCCTGTGGGGGTTTATCTGAACAAGACAAAGAGAGAGCAGGTAATGTGCTTCTGATCTGCCATCAGAAGTCCAAAAAAAATGCTCCTACAAATTAGAAGTGTGTGTGTGTGTGTGTTGTACTCACGGCACAGGGGTCTCGGAGGTCCTGGTCTGCCACGTCGGGGCAGGAGGGGCTGACCTTCCAGGAGTTTCCAAACAGCTCGGCCGTGGACTCCACGATGCCCTGTCGCGTCGTAAAGTCATTCTCGGTGTCCCCGTCGAAGTTTCCACACAGGCCTCCGACCCGACCCCGCAGGTGGGCCGCAACGCGCACGTATACACGCATACCTGGAGACATCACGTGGGACGAAAAACTACATCACCACTGATTTGGAACAAGCCCTCGGCTACATCCACAGATAAAAGCGATGCTTAGAACTATTTGACTTTACAGTAAATTCCTACAATCATAAACTGTAAAGTTCAGAATTAAACTAGAGAAATATTATACTTTAGGCAATAATAAAAACAAATAAATGGCATGTCTTGTCATATAGATTTATAAATAAGAAAATAAAAGAAATTTACAAAACCAGTTACAGAGTAGAGACACCTGAGACTGAGCATGAAAGGTTTATTTGAGACATCATATAAAGGATAAGTTATCCCGAAAAATTAACATTCTGTCATTATTTACTCACCCCCACATTAAAACATTTAAAACACAACAACATAAAATGTCATACAAGCTCGTCCAGTGTTATCCAAGTCTCCAGAGGCCCACTGGGATCCAAAATTGATTTGTAAAGACGTTATTTGCACCCTCAGTCGAGCTCGTGCACCCACTTCAGACAGGGTGCACGCTAAGGCTTTTAGCTTAGTAGCTACAGTGAAAATTACAGCTTTAAAAAAGGTGTAAATAACATCTTTTTGTATCAGTCGGGACTCTGGGCTTCTGTCGTTTAGGAGATAGCTGCAATGCTGTTTTGCCATGAAGTTCCAGAAAGGTTTTGTGGACCACAAAACTTTACCTGACTTTCCATCAGCATGAGGGTGAAGAGTTAATGACTGAATTTTCATTTTTGAGTGAATTTGTATCCTTTGCTAGGGTACTGTAGCAAATGTACTTGATGGACTAGATGGTAAAGGGTGTATTATTCAGATAGTAAGATGGGCCTCCAGAGGAAGTACATAATGTGCATAAACTCTGCTTTAATGACCAGAAAGGCTGCTTTTAATCATTTTAAATGTTATAGTAATGTCAATGCAGACAGTATAGTGGCACATTTAAGCAGCAAAACTAAAAGCTGCAGTTAGAAACTTGACAGGACAGAGGAAAGTCTCCAGATAAAACAGAACAAAGCTATTTTCTTCTGATATAAATTTGAACTGACAGCTCTGATGGAGCTCATGATTTATCAGGAAGACAGCTGCTTTACTCCAAACAATTTTACTGTAAGAATGTGTAGATAAACATAGTAAATAACATCTTTTTGTATCAGTCGGGATTCTGGGCTTCTGGAGAATAGGATAACGCTGGAAGAGCTGTACGTTTTTGACCCCAGCTACTTCTGTTGTTTAGGAGATAGCTGCAATGCTGTTTTGCCATGAAGCTCCAGAAAGGTTTTGTGGACCACAAAACTTCCCCTGACTTTCCATCAGCATGAGGGTGAAGAGTTAATGACTGAATTTTCATTTTTGAGTGAATTTGTATCCTTTGCTAGGGTACTGTAGCAAATGTACTTGATGGACTAGATGGTAAAGGGTGTATTATTCAGATAGTAAGATGGGCCTCCAGAGGAAGTACATAATGTGCATAAACTCTGCTTTAATGACCAGAGAGGCTGCTTTTAATCATTTTAAATGTTATAGTAATGTCAATGCAGACAGTATAGTGGCACATTTAAGCAGCAAAACTAAAAGCTGCAGTTAGAAACTTGACAGGACAGAGGAAAGTCTCCAGATAAAACAGAACAAAGCTATTTTCTTCTGATATAAATTTTAATTGACAGCTCTGATGGAGCTCATGATTTATCAGGAAGACAGCTGCTTTACTCCAAACAATTTTACTGTAAGAATGTGTAGATAAACATAGTAAATAACATGTTTTTGTATCAGTGGGGATTCTGGGCTTCTGGAGAATAGGATAACGCTGGAAGAGCTGTACGTTTTTGACCCCAGCTACTTCTGTTGTTTGACGATAGCTGCAATGCTGTTTTGCCATGAAGCTCCAGAAAGGTTTTGTGGACCACGAAACTTCCCCTGACTTTCCATCAGCATGAGGGTGAAGAGATAATGACTGAATTTTCATTTTTGAGTGAATTTTTATCCTGTAAGGTCGCAGAGGTTGAGGTGTGTGTGTCCTACCTCCATCCCACAGCAGAGTGACCCCCAGCCGGGAGGAAAGGGAGACAAACAGTCCGACCCTTTCCAGAGTCAGACCACTGCCACTGTAGGACTTTGGCAGACTGACTGGCATCCCGTTTACTGTCACAGCTTTACCTAAAGGACAGAGACAAGAAGCTCACCTCAAGCAGCTATTCCCTAATAGGTAATCTGTCTTTTGTCCCCAACTTCCCATCATCAGCCTCTCTGCTTCCCCGCATCATCATCCCTCCCACCTCTCAGCAGATGTACGATGGTATTCCCCAGACTGAGGGTGACCGACTTTGTGCAGGTGACCCCGGTGCTCCCGCAGGGCACGTTTTCCGCCGTGACACTGAACAAACCGCCGGCCTCCCTCGCCAGCACGTACTGGCAGTCGCCCAGGAAAGAGTAACAGCGGCCGTCGAACGTCACGTAGTGCGGGTCGCCCGTCGCCACGCACACGCCGGCGCAGGCGGACTGGCTGCAGTGCCAGCGGCGCTCCTTGCACACACTGCGGGAATCGACAAAGAGTAGTTGAGAGGATAGAATCACAAAGGCGTGCGACGTGACGAGACGGCTGCAGACATTACCATGTGTTGCAGTCTTTGACGATGGTGTCGTTGCTGTAGTAAAGCCGACCATTATGGTGGCACGGGCACTCGTCTGGCAGAACACAGCGATCGCCCTGCAGGGCAGGTAACATCCAGCCGTCAATATATAGATTCAATACAATTAAAGGGGCAATACTTAAGAATTCGAGTTGAAAACATTCAAAAATATACTACGATTATCAACAAAAGGGAGTAAATACAGTTATTACACGATGACATCTATGTGTTGTTTTGCAGAGGTATCTATTGAAGTTAGCATGCTAACCAGCTAGCCACAATCAGTCCTGGTCCAAAGTCCCTGCACTAGCTGTGTGAATACTACATCCCTGGTCCCCCGAGCTCCCAGTCTGAACCGCTAGCTGCATGGCTACCTGAGCTAACTAGCTAAGAGCAGCTACAGTTGGCAGTGGTTATTGGCTACAGTGATTCGCCACCTGCCTGTTTGTTTTGAGGGGGTCATCCCTATGTTCCCCAGGTCCTATGTTCCCCGCTTGGGGACCATAGGACCCTTTTTTAGAAAAAAGTCTTATGTTCCCCGTTTTTCCCAAAAAGGGACCTATGTTCCCCTGTAGCAATACATACCGGGGAGCATTTTTTTTCTGAAAAAGGGTCCTAGGTTAGGGTTAGGGTTAGGTAGCCCGTATGCCTACATAGGCTTATTTGCCATGGAATTTTTCAGTAATGGTGGAAAAAGGTAACATAGGACCCTTTTTTTTAAAAAAGGGTCCTATGTTCCCCCAGTCTCATACAAAGAGGGGAACATAGGACCCGGGGAACATAGACACGCTCCTGTTTTGAGTATGAAAAACAGGTGGCCAATTCTTACATTTTGCACCTTTGACAAGTGTCTATCAACTAAGACGACTCAGACATGCCTGAACCTTTCTAATGTCTAATCTGTTGTATTCCATAACAACATTCGATGGTACGACAACTAAGCTGATGTAATGACATGTTTTAGAATTAGTCATATAAGTCAAACAGATGCAAAAAGTAAAGAGATGATAAATGTACCATTGAAGCTAGAATCAAAAATGTTCTTTTAAGCTAATACTGTACATTGTGTGGGAATGGAACAGCTTGTGCATTCAGAAACCTACCGGGATTCAGTATCACTAAACTATGGCACAGACTGCTAGCTGAGCTCCATCAAAAAGAAAGAAAAAACAAAATCCACCTTTCTGTACTTCTTATTACTCACATTCAGCGTTAAAACACTTAAAGCTAATCTTAAAACTTGACCTCTACTGTACCAGCTGCATGCTGGTGAAAAAGGTCTTTGTAGTCATTTTACATTTTAGAAAAAGAATCCACTCAGAGAGCTATATTTTTCCCCCACCAGCAGCACAGAGCCCTGAGGACAGACGCAGCCTGACAGCGGCTCTCTGCAGCTCCGCTGTGTCACACCGGACCCCTGCTGTTGGCCGGGAGGGTCCAGGCTTGTGCAGGTGAGGAGGCAGGAGCGTGGAGAGTAGACGAGGGACCCCGGACACTGGTTCACCTCCTCACAGGGCCGCTGGGTGCAGTTAAACTCTCCCTGCTTACACACACTGTGAATGGAGGGAGAATGAGCGGAATTTCAACTGACATTGACTGAAGGGAATGAACACCCACATTAATTAATCAATTTATTGGGGGGCTAACAAACGACTCACCCATGGAGCGATGATCATTGTGTGTGTGTGTGTAGTGAAGAGACACAATGAAATCAACCTATCCTGTATCAAAGAGCAGGACATAGGGTGATTTCATCAGAGCTCTTGCACCACCAGGGACTCAATGGGGGACAACATGTTCTCATACACAACAATACAAATTACACTCATTGTGAGGCAAGCATTTCCTTAAATATGGATTCAGCTTGAAGCTTCAAAGTTTTTTTTTTGTTTTCTGTTCTGATAGCATTATTTAAATCATCCACATTCTCCACACACTGGCCCTGCTACACCATACCTACTATACAAACAGGTTAATGCAATCAAATCCCAATATTTATCATAAACATGTTTTACCTATTCCTTTACATAATAATAGCACCCTGTAAAACTGTCTGTTTCAGGGATTCAGTTCCCTCATGGTATCAAGGCTCATTCAGACTAGGTCTAGACTGGAACCATGCTCATGAAACTGTGCCAGTATTATATTGTAGGTGCATGACAATGTAGAAAACATGTTTATGTCCTCTGCTTCTTTATCACAGCTGCCGCGTGATAAAAGCAGTGCACAGTGAGCCATAAAAGAGAAAGGGCTGCTTTTATGATGTGCCGTAAAAATATCATCTTTGCAACTGGGTCAGGAAGAGCACATACACGTACACAATTCACCTCTACCATGATATTTTCTTTATTATGTCTGCTGTCCTTGTTGCAAGAGTACTGGGTCTGTGCAGCCATGTTTGGGTTCATCTTAAGTGAAATTCTGCCAATAAGAGTCAAAGGTCTTTGAAAATGAGCTGATCTAAGTATCAGATATAATAGTTTAAGCTGTGGTTTGATTGAACCAAGTAATTTGGATCATGTTCACAGCAAAACCTTATTCAGTGAATGCTCAGTTTCTACACACCAGGTATTACAGTTGTTTTGGATGACAGCCCCAGGCTGGTACGTCTTGTCTCCTTGCACACAGGGACACATGGCGATGGGAACACACTGGCCCTGGTGGTCCTGCACTAGTCCGGGTGGGCACTGGCAACCTGGGACACACGTCTGAAGACCCGTCTCACCACCGCCATCGTCGCAATTCCAGCCCTGTGAGCAGGAGCCGCCACAGGCACGACCACATTCCTGGTACACCTGACCTCCTGAGCACTGGACCGCTGGGAAGACAGGGCAAAATCAGTCAAGTTATACTGTAAGATATTACATTTGACATCTGAGATTTGTATTTACGACAGCAGTGTTGCACTCAGGACAACGTGGGGGCGCCAAATCACGCGAAATACCAATTTCTACATCACGTTGCTTTTACCAGTGGCCTCCACACTTACGGCAGAAGGTCTGGTTGCGCCAGTGGACGGGCACGCCCTCCTGTGCGCAGTGTCGGGCATAGGCGGTGAGGATGGTGCAGTGACACGGCCTCTGTGGAGCGCAGCCACACACCTCCGACAGGCAGAGACGGACATAGGGCTCCCTCTCCACCACGTCGTGACACACCTACAAAAACAAATCACCTAGATGTGAATAAAGAGAGGGAGAGATGACCGCCTCACTGAGACATCAGGAGATCTGACACACCACATGCAAGCTACCTGAAAGACGGCGCCGTGTATGACGGAGCACGCCGTCTCTGCGTACTGTCTCCTCTGGGTGTATGTGGCGCAGGGGTCGGGTGGAGCCCCTCTCGGTAAAGCACAGCGCTCTGTTGTGAATTTCCCTGCGAACAATGACACGCTGTTCTCCACGTCTCCTTCTGGGGTGGTGAAGTCGTCGTGCTGGTTCCAGGTAAGCGTCCCGCACAGGCCGCGTACCTTAAATACAGAATTAACACTTTTTTTTTTATTAACTCAAACAAAGGAACAACTCCATACAGTGGTATAGTTGAAGTTGCTGTGACTGAGTTTCAATTGATGGCCATTTAACATCCCTCCCTTAGAGTAAAGTATAGTGCAGCATGCTTGGAAAGTTCAAGTCAAATACTTAAAATTTGTTTTTTTTTGTTTGGGACACAAAAGGGCACAAGTGAAAGAACCAGCTGAGGCGTGAGGGTCACCTTGTTTGCAAAGCCGGGTTGCAAGGTGATGAGAGCCAAAGGTCCGTCTAGGTGCCAAAGCAGCTGGGCTCCGAAAGTCTTGATGAGGAGGAATGAAGAGGAGGCCCTGTGGACAACCAGGTCCCCTGTCACCAAAGGCAACAGTTCCCTCTGGCCATTCAGTGTCACTGTACCTGGAAGTAAGAACACCAAGTGTGAGCTATCACAAGGCTGTGAACGCATTCAAAATAAAGAATTCTGTCAACAGGGTAGTCCTAGTCAGTAACTTATAGTCATTCATTAAATGAAATTATATCATAAAAAAACAAAAAACTGCATCACTGTATCAGCACAAGCGACGGGGCTCAAAGCCTCCAAGTGAACACGTCTGGAAACCAGACCTGGACTGACAGACAGACTGATGGATGTCAGTTTGAACACAGTCATAGTCCTAATAAGACCCACTGTAAATCACCTCTGTAGTACAGAGGTGATTTACAAGGGCTCCTATTAGGACAACAGGACTTATTAGTCATAGTCCTAATAAGACCCACTGTAAATCACCTCTGTAGTACAGAGGTGATTTACAGTGGCTCTTATTAGGACTATGACTCCAGGGACGAAAAGACATGGCATGCGGGGACAGGAGAAAGGTGCAACAACGGCATGTAGAGCCGGAATATTTACACATCTTTCTTTCCGAATTGATATTTTGAGTGAATTGATCGATTTATTTGGACCAAACCAGAGGCGAGAGTGGAAAGATGAACCAAGACTGTTTTGGTGAGTTTTAATTCTTTTGTGTTGAGAATGGAGTGTGTTTTACAATGAGTTCATGAAACAATTAAGCTAATTTTAGTTAGTAAGGTGCGATATGCAAGATGATTGATGAGTCTCATTCCCAAGTCGTAAAATACTGACGTTTACGACATACTGACCCAAACGGTTAGTATTTTATGACCTGTGAATGAGTCAACAATCAGCTATCTTTCTCCAAAATAGCTTTTCGTACCTTTAATAAAGATAAGGACGAGGTGTAAGGGTAATTCCTTTTTGTGAGTTTACTTTTTTCATTTGCTACACAAGAGCAAGGACAGCTTGTGAATTAAAACAACCTACTGTATATGTAACCCAGCTGAAACTACAGGGGCTATCTGACAAACGCCTCCGGAGGTACAAAGTGGTATTAAGAGACGGGACAGGTCTCGCTGGTTAGCTCGCAAAATTCATTAGACATCTCTGCAGTTCCAACATACATTAGTGGTCAGAGTGTATAATTAAATCACCAGTGTCAGTGATGGTGACCGTGGTGCGGAGTGCTGTAACTGACATCTCCCTTAGACAGCCCAGGCCTCCTCCTCCACCTCCTCCTCCTGCTGTACACTCCCCACAGCGCACACTCACCACCAGCTTCCTGTCAACAAAATCCTGAACACACGGAACATCAGCACAAAGGAGAACTGGCCACACACCCACATGTCAGATGTATTTCAATGTGCATGTAACTGTGTGCACGGTTGCATTTTATGCCTCTCACCTCCACAGCGGTGAAGGGACAGTCTCCTCCCTGTAGTGAATACCTCTTTTTGTCAAAGGTGGTCACCTGCAGCGCCCCCATCAGGCTGCACTGGGCGGCGCACTTCTCCCCAGTGCACTGCCACTGGCCTGCTCTGCACACACTGGGAAGAGTGAACAAGTAGAAAGGAGACAGAAAGGAAAAAAAATGGGAATGGTTAAAGAAGAAATGTAGGGGAAAAGAGAACACACAAGGAGTTTCCTCATACCAGGTGTTGCATCTCTGCTGTATCCTGTCCCCTGACTGGTAGGTGCGCCTGCGGTGGAAACAAGGACAATCGTCTCTTTTAAGACAGCGTCCCTGGTGAAGATACAGTCCTGGTGGACACTCGCAGCCGCCCACACACTCCTCCCTGCACTGTCCCACGGCTGCGGCAGGCCCGGGGGGCTGGGGAGAGGCACAGCTGGGGGGACAGGAGGACACGCAGTCTGAGAACACCTGTCCTCTGGGACAGACACGACCTGGAGAGGAAAAACAGGAGGAAACAGTGAAAGACCATGCCAACTGCTGTCGCTTGTTTTAGCATCATGTGGACTTTACATTTTTCCTTACAGTTCTCCACAGAATACTATTTGCTTTAAGTTTTTATTAATATGATAAGAGAATTTTGACCAGAGATTCATCAAATTGCAGTGACATTTCTTGGCCTTTATTTTATATTATTTGCTGACTGCTTTATGTGCCTGTGGGAAACTATGACATTACATTAAAACTACATTATACAAGCAACACAATGGTCACTGTAATGGATTACGTTTTTGGAAAAGTTATGGGAAGATTTGCAAATGGTTGAGAATAATGTAAAGTAACACACTTTGTATTACGCTAAATAAAAGTCATTGACAGCAAGACAATGTAACTCTTAAAATCAGAAACATAACTTTTTTCTCTTATATATATATACAAATACTAATAAGTCAAATGCTCTGACAAAAGGAAAAAATCCAGTGTCAGTGGCTGGCACAGCTCTCTAATGAACCCGTCAAATTATTTCATTCGGCCTGTGTTAAATACTCATCGTTCATGACTGGAGTCTTCCACAAGGCTACAAGGATATATTGCAGAATGTATTACCGACCGAGTCATGCAAGACTAGAACAGGAAGTGGAGCCAAACCTTCCCAATACTAACATGCTAGCTTAACAGCAGTGAGTGCTACCAATAGCCAAATTCTTCTTTTATGTATGTTTTCATGTTATGATAATATTAGGAGTTTTCTTACTTGTGACCGAGACATGAGGTAGGAATGACAACACTGCACTGTGCTCACAGTACACAGCCCCCGAGTCTGTTGGTCATCAACTAACCCAATTAGCACAAGTCACACACTACAGTAATAGGTAGTGACTGTCGCGCGGGGCAGCCTTTTCAGACTGAGGTACGTTTGTGACAGCTATTTTGAGTGTTTTTAATTGTCATTTTAACAGAATTTTTTAATGAGGCATTTATTAGACTTCAAAGCTGAGAGGGCTTGTTGAACGAAGCAAACTATCCACTAGCACATGGCCAGTGAAAGCTACAGTGTGGTCAGCCACAACACACAGCCCCTGAGCTTTAGCAGCTAGCTAATCCAGTTAGCGCACAGCACACCTGCAGCAGTGAGGAGTAACTGTCACGATGAGGAGCCTTTTCAGGCTGAAGCGGGGGAAAGACAGAGAGGACGATTTGCCAAAAATCACAGCATCTAAGTTTGAGGCCCTACACTCATTCAGTCATCCCAACATAACAGTTATATATGATTACCACACAGGGTAGCTGTCCTCCACATTATGACGACGTGTTGCTGGGCGCACTCTCTGGCGTAGCTGGCCAGGGTGTCACACACTGCCGCGTCTCTTTCTTTAGGCTGTAGGCTACAGTACAGGTAGAGACAGGTGTCTACGTACGCTGTTGGGTCCAGCTGAAATACACAAAGACAAACGTTGGTCACTTTTGGGTTATTCATCAGTTAAACCTGCATCAGAAATAGCTTTGATACAACCACTCACAGTCTCCAAAGTCAGAAGTGTAGGCTACAAATCCTGCGCTTAAATCAGCACTGATGTACAGTGTTGGTTGTAAGCTTACTGAGACGCAGAAAGTGAAGTCATTTTTGTGTCCAATGATAAATAGAAGTGGAAAAGGCACTTTGAAAGATGATATTTGCAAAGAAAGCTGAACAGGATGTCATACATGCTTATTATGCACTACAATATGTAATCATAAAAATAATGAGAGCCCCAGTTTGGGTGACAGGTAAAATCAGAGAGAGGCAGGCAATAGATAATTAGTTATATCTTGCTTCATAAATTATTAACCCGACTTTTATTACAAACTAAAGAGTAACTGCCACTGCTCTCATTACAGCCTTCATTAATCTAACCCATTTCTAGGCACTGTTCCAACAATTAACTCCTGATCAATGATTTACTCAGAGGAACATGTAGATTTACAGCCCGTCACAGGCCTGACTTTCATAGAAATTACATTAAAGCGTATCCTCCAAGAAGGCCTACCATCGAGTGAGAAATAAACTTAGAGAAACATTGATTATGCCATGTGATGGTGATTCATATCGGAGGTGTCTGACCCGGGGGTGGCAGTGTGTGAAGGGGTTTTCCAGCAGTCGGTGACACACTGACTCTGCCCGCCTGCGTAGGACGGGGTCTCCCGAGACGTCGCAGCTGTGGCCGAGCTCCGCCGCGTCGCTGCAGCCCTGAGAGAAACCATGTGACACAGAGAGACTCAGACTCAGTGTGTATTCAGAGAGCACAGTTATCTCATACAAAAAAAAAATTAATAGTTGTTACAAAAAGGCATAATGTTGCAATGAAGTGAAATACTCATTCGATGTATTCAGTGCAGTACTTCGTTCTGCTGGTCAGGAACTTTCCACGAGTTGCCAAAGCTGGCGGCGTACTGGGACACAGTTCCACCCATCGTGGTGAAGTCATCTACGGCACCGAGACACAAATAGGTTACTGAGGCACAGCAAAGGTATGTGAACATTAAAAAGTATTACTAGCTAAGTTATGGCCTATTAAGAAAAAAATGGGGAACAAATAACTCTGGGTAGTGCAAGGAAAAAATCCAGCCCAGTCATTAAATATAAATGTTGGCATTTAACATATCTGCAAACCCTGGACTGGACTAAAATTTATTTTAGCATGAAACCACTTGATATTTTTAACAGGGAACCACTCTTTGAGATATTGTTCTGTTTTACCATGAAACGTGACAACAATGGATACGTCAGGACATTTTTATAAACCTGTTTGTGGTGACAAACCAGGTATTTAAAAGCAAAATGAGATCTTTTCCTAACCCTGACCAAGTGTTTTTTTGTGCCCAAACCTTACCAGAGCATGTTGTCACAACATAATATAAAAAAGATTACTTAAAGGGACCTGAGGCAGGATTTGTAAAAAAAATAAACATGCATTTTAAGTTTTTTAATGCTAATGAGTGATGAAGCGTTCAAAACCAAAAAGAATGAGCCCACCCACGTATCTCTCCGTTGCCTTGAACAGGCTGTGTGCTGCATAATGTACTGCAATTCGGGGCCCGAATTTCCCGCGCAGTCCTGCGGACGTTACGTCAGGTGACGCTGAATGTGCATCCTCGACAGCTTGATACAGGAAGAAGACAAGTGCGGTGGACCCAAACTAGTGTCTGGGTGTTAATGGATTATGCTACGGCCAGAAAACAACCCACCACCACACAAAGTCCACTAAAAAGTCATACTAAGAAGAAAACAAAGGTTTTATCAGCGGCAAGTCGTGAGTCGAAACGAAATTACGACCAAAGCTGGGCCAGCACCAGAATAAACATCGGATATGCGTTCGACTCATGGAGGCAGCTTCAACTTGAACTGGGACTGAAAACAGATGCTGACATGGCTCATTTCCTAGTGACCAGGTAAGAAAACATTACAGGTCATGTTTAGAGCTTGATTTGAAAATCATATGAGATCACAGAGGACTCGGAGTGACCTAACGTGCAAAGTAGCGTTAGCTGCTAACATGTAGCTTAGTCCACCGCTGTGTAACACTGAATAGTTACAGACTGCACATTTTCCACGGTCCTTTAGTCTGAAACCGAATAGTTAGAAATATGTCCCTTTATATATGGGACTGAAAGCCCAACCTGTTATCCGGGAGGTGACGTTAGCAGCTGGCTGTAGCCACAGGCTAACGGTTTGTTTGTGTCTGTGTAGTAACATTAGCTGCTAACACACAGCAGTCCCATGTATCAGAGACGATGTTTTTGCTCCCCAATATGCCGTCTTTGCTTTCACCTGTGCCTTTCAGACTCGCTTGTGTGTTGCTACACACAGCGAGCCGGCTTCCCGGCTGCTTCATGTGTGTAGGGGATAAGGCTATCCCTTACACACAGCTCAGTTCGCAGTTGTAGGCTACAAACGCCATTCCGCGGAGGTCTTGCAGTAAACAGTCATGTGAACAGCGAGTAAAGAAATAACAGTGTCACAGCATCAGCTGCTCTGCTGTGAAGAGTTCATGCGCGCTCCAGCGCCGGCTTGGCTGATGGCTGCAGTTACCCTGACAGCCGTCGTGTCACTATTCGGTCTTATTTCTTGATCCTGCCTCATGTCCCTTTAAATGCGTCTTTTTACACCTTCCTCACCGTCACCGTTGTTGTTGTAGACTCCACAGAGCCCCCTAGTGGCTGCCAGGTGCTCGGCGGTCACCGTCAGGTAGACCGTGTTGCTCAAGTCAAACTTCACTCTTACACCCAGACCGCTCTCCACAAACACAAAGTCCCCGAGCCAGTGAACACTCACTCCTGGAAGAAGTTAAGAAAAAAATATATATATTTGATGCATTCTACTTTGCTGCACAATATTATTGATGAACAGTATTTCATTAGTGTAAGGCTTGTGAATAGTTTATCTAGTGGAGGGGAAGAAAGCTATCACCCCTTATGTGCACCCATTTGGACAAAGAACTAGCAAAGGTATTCAGGAAAAGTTAAAAAAATTCAGGGAAAGACTAGAAATAATATTGTCTATATTAGACAGTAAACATACACGTTATACGATAAGTCATCTAATAAATACATAATAAGCCATAATTTGTATTAAATTAGGCAAAATAAATAGAAATGTGTGTTTTATTAGAAAAAAAAGTGTGATATCCTAAGTAACTAAGACAAATCAGATCAAAACTATAATTATTATCCTTATTTATATCCTCATTATAAACCATACACCTAAATACCTAAATCACACTGTAATTAGAAACTGCATATAATGCATTATTATGGCTTAATCAGACAACACAGGCTGATTTGATTTGAATGCAGTGCCATATTAATAATGGTCAGACAACAAACAGAGCTCAGAAGATGACGCATTTATTGGGCTTTATTTAACATTGTTTAATTTTATTACAGGGTCATTTCTTTCTAATAAAAACCTTGTTAGACCCTCATTATGTTATGAGTGTACTTAGCTTAAATAAAGACCATATAATTTCTGGTGTTCTTTACTTAGCGTGTAGCAGTGTTTGTCTACTGTCTAATGAAAACCGTATCATTTCTAATTTGATAAAGATTATAGATTATTAACTTTTATTACTGTATTTAGCTTTTAACTGTCTTTGTTTACTATCTAATAAAGACCGTATTATTACTTTCTTGTTTTTGCCTGATTATGGCTTACTGTGTTTTTATTAGATTACTTTGCATATAATGGTGTATGTTTACTGTCTAATATAGACCAAATTATTTCTCGTCTTTGTCTAACTAGGCAAAAAGTAGAACTTATTACATTTTATTAGTGTACTCTAAAATAAAGTGCGACCAAATAATAAGTGCACCAGTTATAGATGACAAGTAAAGCAAGAGAGGCAGACTACAGGTAAATAGCCTTATCTTAATTCATAAATCATTAACTGGAATTTCATTACACTTATCATACTCATTCATTTATCTCAGTGTCAAAGATAACTTTTAAATAACCAAAAGCCATACTTAAAATAGTAGAACTCTTAAAGTATCTGATAACAAATGTACTTAAGAATCAAAAGTACAAGTAAAAGTAATTTTTGGACATATTTATATTTTTGTACAGTATACTTTTTAAAGGGATATTCCGGTGTAAGTTTAATCCATGGTCTAACACACCTTGACACCGAGTAAGACTCCCTCTCGAGAGGTCAAGTTAGCTGACCGCTAGCTTAGCTAGTTTTAGCAACCTCAGAAAAGACCGCAGATCTTAACTTCTAAACAGTGAAATACGGACAGCCAGACTAAAAACATATAAAATACTAAACTTAAAAAACACACTGACAAGTCATTCAAGTCGTTATGTCTCAAGTCAAGTCAAGGGATGAGTCTTTAACTACCAAGTCTAAGTCAAGTCTCAAGTCACCTATTCTCTGTCAAGTCTAACTGGAAGTCATAAGCTCGCCTGCTTCAGTTGGTTAAATGCAGGAACTGATGTGTCATGATGTAACAAGAGCACGAGGCGGACTTATCGGTCTCATATTACCACGATCAGACAGGACATGGCACTAAGAGAGAGCTTTGCTGACAGACAGCTGAAAACAGTTTACCATTTTGGAAGAGTGGTTCTCCATTAGGAACAGGGAGGTTGTTCAGTGTTAAGTTCCTTTGATGAATTGAAACCAAATCCAGACCCAGCATTATCCTCAGAGCCTGAAAGCAGACGGCCACGGACACATTAACATGTATGTACTCGCATACAGAACAAGTCATACGCAGTCATTTCTGCTTTCTTTTCCAGCAGCCAGAATGCAATGATGCTGCCGTCATCACCATTACCTACTGCTACACTATGGCTCATGGTGGCCTGGGAGTCTAGAAAAGTACAAGAATGCACCGCTAATGATAGCATTTAATGAACGCCATCAACATTTCCCACCTTACTGCAGTCTCCTCTCCCATCACAGACTGTACTGATGTAGACGGCCCAGGTGCCATCAGTAGACGAGGCCAGCAGGTAGGTGCAGCTGCCCTGGAAGTGGAAGTGCTTCCTGTCAAAAGTGCGGTAGTGGGCTCCACCCCAGGACATGCAGGTGGCCGAGCTCTGAGGCACCCTAACGCTACCCAGCAGGCCGCCACGCACCAGAGGGGAGGACTGGGAGTCTGCAGAGGAGGGAGAGAGGAAGGGAGGCCAGGTATTTATCTCTCATGTGATGTTTCTCAGTTTGCAGCTGCAGACTTCTTGTGCATTAAAAGGAGAAAAAGTTAAATTAATTGTGTGTGTGTGTCACAAACTGATGCCTGAACAATTTCCCAAACAGCTGTGTGTATGTGCATAATGTGCATGCATGTTCTCTGACCGGGAAGGAGTGTGTAGGTGCAGGACAAGCATGTCTGGTCGGAGGCATTCCTCCAGCTCAGCCCCCACAGGCTGCTGCAGCACTGCTCCATCTGCATCAAGGAGGAGTTGTGAACGCCAGGGAAGTCCTCGCAACTCCACGTAGAGTAGCACTGGCCACGCACACCCACACCTCGGAGAGAAAGCACGCAGAGATAATGTTCGAAAATGGATGAGAAAGTTAAGGGCATAGAAAGGGTCAGTGAGAAGGAGAATGCTGGTAGTTTCATTGTTGTTAATGTTTTGTTGTTACACAGGCATTGCATTTGCGGTGTTTCATTTAACATGCAAAATAAGCACGATCCATGCATACTGTCTGTTCTTACCCTCAGAGCAGCGTGGTCCAGCCCAGCCCTCACAGCATGCTCTCACTGTCTTGTTCACCACCTGGCTCTCCATCTCTGGCGGTCTGAGATTGACAGACACATTGGTTGAAAAGTCAGTATACATTCAACTGGCTTCTCGTCGCCGTGAACCAAGGATATTTCTTTGCATTCTCCTCCTTCGGAGCAGCGCCCTGTACAGATACAACATGATAAACTGAAATGCTAAATGAAGGGTAGCATGGGCCTCAATACTGTTGTAACATGTACCACAGGTGAACAAACATACCTTGCAGTGGCGTGCACATAATTTTTGAAGGGCAGGGGCGAAAAGAAAAAAAAGGGCACATACGGCGTTCATACTGCCATGGAAGAGGGCACTTAAGTATGCGTTTTTGCCAGCCAAGAGGGCAGTTTATCATGTTTTTACCAGCCAAGGGGGCAGTTTAGTGTGTTTTGCCAACCAAGAGGGCACTCTAGCATGCGTTTTAACTCCCAAGAGGGCACTTTAGCACACGCTTTTGCCACCCAAGAGGGCAGTTTAGTGTGTTTTGCCAACCAAGAGGGCACTCTAGCGTGCGTTTTTTCAACAATTGGGCCACGAGGGGGGGCGAGTACTGTAAATTGGTGACTTTCACTTTTACCAAAGTAATACTTTTACAAAAGATCTTTACTTTTACTCAAGCATAACTTTTGCTTAGTTCACACACCACTGCTGCCTTCCTTGTCGATTAATTTCACCAGAAAGTTGGAACATATACGTATGTATGTTCCTGTTATTTCCCTTCAATCATGCCAACCCCAACAAAGGTGACTAACAGAAGTCATGGTTGTAGTGCAAGGACACAGTCGCTGACCATATTCCTACCAGAACACATTAACATTGGAGGAAATGATCAGTGTAAATATTTAAACGTAGCTTTTTCATCTGATTGACGCAGTAAAAAAATCATACAGGATTGTAGGGAACAAAGATTCTTCTAACTTGAACTCTTTTGACTGGAAATGATGGAAAGGATGATTATGTGGTACCAAGTTCATCAACTCATTAAAATGCGTTTCTAAAGAAACAAGCAGACCTCCCAGCATGCATTGTTTGAGAGGTAAAACTAATCTGAGACCCTTCTTTTCCAAACATACGTAACTTCACTTAAAAATAGGGGACTTAAATGAAAAGGACTTAAAAGAAGACTTAAAACAACCTGAGTTAGGTTACTCAAAAATTTAAGGCAGCAATTGGACCAACAATTTTACGTTGAAACAGCCCAGAATTGTTTACAGTGTGGCGATGCTGCCATAGTAATTATAATGTCTTCCAATCAGGATTTCGACCACATCACAGCACTGAGACTGCTCTTGTCAAGTTCCTTAAAGACATTCATTCAAACTCAGACAGTGGCCTTATGGATCTCAGTGCTGTGTTTGACACGGTATATACTACTGTACTGACTGGAAAACTGGGTTAGGACTACTAGGTAGAGACTACTTTGTGTCTATATGTAATTACACGTCTGAGTGGATGAAAATGACATGCGGAGTACCCCAGGGCTCCATTCTGGGGCCTGTGCTATTCAATATTTACATGCTCCATCTAGCTCAGAAAATGGAAAATAACAAAACATGTTACCATAGTTATGCAGACGACTCACAAATTTACATAACCATATCACCAGGGGACTATAATCCCATGGTGTAGTCGTGGACTCAGACCTGAAATTCAGCAGCCACATTAATTACAAAGTCAGCTGACCATCAACTTAAGACTATATCAAGGATAAAGGACTTGTCGCAGCAGGATTTGGAAAAACATGTCCATGCATTTATCTTCAGCAGACTTGACTACTGTAATGCTGTCTTTACAGGACTGTCTAAAAAATCCATCAGACAGCTGCAGCTGATTCAGAACGCTGCTGCTCGAGTCCTAACAAGAACCAAAAGAGTAGATCACATCACTCCAGTTCTTAGATCTTTAAACTGGCTCCCTGTCTGTCAAAGAATAGATTTCTGCTGTTGGTTTATAAAGCACTGAAAGGTTTAGGGCCAAAATACTTTTCTGATCTGCTGCTACGTTATGAACCATCCAGACCTCTGAGGTCGTCAGATACAGGTCTGCTTTTAGTCCCTAGAGTCAAAACTAAACATGGAGAAGCAGCATTCAGTTATTATGTGCCACATATCAAAAAAATTACAGGCCCCCTCCAACTCTCACCTCTTTTAAGTGAAGGCTGAAGACCTTTTGTTTGACTTTCATTAAGGCAATTTTAAGGCTTTGAACTGCACTGTGACTTTTATTCTCTTCTCTTCTCTTCTTTATTTTAGTCTCTAGTCTTTAAAACCTATTCTATTTTAGCTTACTTTACTATTTCTTAACTTGTTTTAATCTTTTGTTTCTTGATGTCTTCCTACTTGTTTTTAATGTCTTTTAATGTAATTTTATGCCCCTGTAAAGCACTTTGAGTTGCCTTGTGTCTGAACTGTGCCAAACAAATAAACTTGCCTTGCCTTTTAATTCACTGAGAGTAATCCTGACTTCAACTCCTGAGCCACCTAATGGTTTACATGGAGCTCTTCAAACCTCAGAGACCAGGAGATAGGCCAAAAGACTTTTCACTTACTTGTACAAGTAACAGGATGCCTTGGGGCCCTGCTGTTTGTAGTACAATGCGATGCCATCATCACCCCCATGCTTAATGCGCATCCTGTCCACGTCCAGCCTCCAGCCCTGGGTGTTAAACTGATACACCTCGGAACAGCCCACTTCAAGCTGCAGACGTGGGGACAGGACTCGCTCCACTCTCTCCTGCACAGTGTGGTCACACCAGTGTCTGCAGCACAACACAGAGTTCATTTCCTCAAGTACTTCATGCTCAGGTATACTGCTGTGGACAAAGGTAATGGCTTAAAAGGGTAAGTTCAGCCAAAAATGAAATTTTAGTCATTATCTCCTTCCTCCACGCTGATGGAAAGTCAGGTGAAGTTTCGTAGTCCACAAAACATTTGCTTTCAAATCAGTTTGGGATCTCAGAGCTTCCAGAGACTTTTTTTAAGTCCCTAGCTACTTCAGTTGTTTAGGAGAATGCTGCAACGCTGTTTTGCTGCGAAGCTCCAGAAATGTTTTGTGGACTATGAAACTTTACTTACTTCAACTTATCCTTTAAGTTTAGTTCAACCGCCTGAATTCCAAGGATTAAGAAGGAACTTTCACTCCTTCATAGTAAAATAGTAAACTACCTTCACCTTCATCACAAGTCCTGGTGTGAGTTTTGGCTTTTAAACTTCCACTGTAACGAGTATTTCTACTTAAACCGAGTTCGTCAGTGGGTTGCTTATTCCATGTCTCTGCACTATTTTTCCCGCCTTCCTCTATACTCCTGCTTTGACTGATCTGAATCATACTCACCCCATTCCCATCACTGTCTGCAGTCCACACAGAGTCAGTAGCAGTATCTCCATTATCCTTCCTGAGCGTTTGTGCTTAAAGTTCCTGTAAAGATGTTTTTATATTCATGATTTCTTATACATCATCACATCAACATTAAATCCTAAATGTTGCCTTGAAGACTCAAAAATAAAATAAAAAACTTCTATATTGACAGCTGAAGAAATTCTTCCTGACATATATTGATAAAAGTGAAGCAGCCAAACTATTTTAACCAATCCAAGGATTGATTGCTGTCATTGTGGGTGATCAAACCAATCTATCTAAACTTCCTTGAAGTTATACACATTCACAGATTGCCATCCTCCTACCACAATTAACAAATGGTGCGCTTACCTTCGAAGTGCTTTTGGGAAATCTTAAAAAGTCCTTGGCTCGATTGTAATCAATAATAATAAGTTGTTGTGGGTTCACCCTTCTTGTCACTATTTCTCTTTTTTTCTGGTCAACAGTATGTGATACAGTCCTCAGTGAAGTGACACTTTGCCTTATGGGGGAGCGGAGCCCCAGATGCAGGGTTTTAAATACGGGGGTTGACTCGTGGGACGTACAGTAGCATCTGAACCTGCTGCCATTGGATATAACCGGTAAAGTCACAGCTGGGAGCACAGGCATTGGTCTCTGGACCTGTGACGGACACATCCTCTGACCTCACCCCGTCAAATGTTAGAGGACGCTGTAGGTGATGGCGGGGGCGGCGGTGTCTCAGCCACAGAATAAAGAGATGTTTGTCAGAGCCTAATCCTGTAAAGAGTAGCGTTTCGGGAAGGATGATGGGGCATTTATTCAATGAAGCGTGTAAACAGACATGGAGACTGAAGGCTTTGAGACTCACCACTATCCCGAGTCTGACCTCCTGACCCCAGAGTGAGGAGGCTCAAACACAGCTGTCACCACGGTACACCGAAGCTCGAGCCCAGAGGAGGCGAAGAACAAGCTACTGTCACAAGGGTTTGCTTTAATGGAAATACAAAACAGTGTGTCATAATTGCCTCGTCTTTCCTCCATGTTCCCCCCAGTGAGGAACTTTGTTAGTTTATTGCTTCGTCATCATTCGTGGTAAAAAGAGGTGAGACAGAAGAGGAGAGCGAGGTAGGAGGTAGGAGGTAAGGGTTATATGAGCTTCACATCCACACAGCAACAAACCAGATTTGGAGTCTGAACGCTGTGCTAATGCTAATCAGCATGCTAACATGCCCACTTCCACTTCCATGTACAGAATTTTAGTTCCCCATGTTAGCATGCTAAAATATGCTAATTAGCACTGAATACTAAGTACGACTGGGGCTGATGGGAATGCCAACAGTTTTGAACTTGTTTGTCAGTAAAAGAAGTATTGGACAAATTAAGTTTTTTAACTGTTGATGGTGTTAGATGAAAAGTCAGATGATCAACACATTAACTACAACTCATCCTGTGTGTACCGAATGTAATGATAATCCATCCAAGATAGCTGTGGAGACATTTAAAAAAAAAAAAAAAAAGGAAAAGTTAGGGGAATGCCAAAGCCAGCATGCCAGATTGGGTGGTTTTTCACTCAGTTGGGTGGTTTACTGTCAATTTGTACATACTTCTAACCCTATAAATATATACATATACATACGTATATACATAATGTGTGTGTGTGTGTGTGTGTGTGGTTATCTGAGCTGTCATTTTTTTCTTTGTCTTAAGGCTGGGGGCAGACATGGAACATTTTGTTGTTCATTGTATGATGTAGCTTTTGATCTGGATTCAATATTGTTATTATTGTTTATGAATTCATAAGTATTGTTTATCATAGATTATATTTGGACAGTTTTTTTTGTTTTTTTTTTATCAATTTGACAATTAATTTAGCAATTATTGGACTTTAAAGCAGCAACCCAACCTGGTAACACTGGCCAAAGGCAGTAAGATTCAACCTTTGGGGACCATGAATGTCTGTATTTATAATAATTTATGAATAATTCAAAGACAATCCCTGCAGCATTTTGCTCTGTTTCTGTTTTCTCGCCTGCATGCATAGCTAGCTAATTCGATGGAGCGAGATGGCAGAGAGGACACCATTGACTTTGTGGAAATATTCACATTATTTAGAATTTTTTGGCAAAAAGGGCCAGAACAACATCATGGTGATATGCAAGTTGTGCCTGGAAGACAACCGCTTGCTGTATTGTTTTCATGTAAACAGCTGTGCCTAATACTGTATGCCTCTGCCCAGTTCGCTGTCAGATTGTTAGCAAAATAAAGAGCTGTAAATTAAATTTCTATTATCAGTTACCGATTATGGGTTGTAAAGAAGGCTACAAAATGACGGTAGAGTCAACACATCCATGTACAGCTGGCTCCATGCAGTCTGGACAATGTAACCAACACGCTTAATAAGTAACACTGGGGCTTTCCCGTAATTATTGGTAACTCTAAAGTACTGTTGTGCGTACTTTTCTCAGTAGATAATGTCGTAATGTAACAAGTTACTCTTTAATGTCAGTAATCTTGTAATGTAATGAGTTACTTTTAAGTAATGTTATCCAACACTGTCTATATATTTATAAAATGTCATTCTACAAAGACATCATCAAAGCGGGTGTCAATATCACATGTACACCCTCTGAAAAGATGTTACTTATTCCCAGACTTGTGATCTAGCTCGTGCACCCACACGGGGTCATTAGGGGTCATTTTGGGATTTCTGGATTCTGAATTCTGCAAGCAGATGGAGCCATTTTATGTTTTGTAATGTTTGTTGGTTTGTTGTTTGGTCGCTTTCTTTGTTCTAAAATGCCTAAAAGTCCCCAGCTACTTCAGTTGTTTAGGAGAATGCTCCAACACTATTTTGCTGTGAAGGTCCAGAAACTTTTTTGTTGGACTACAAAGCTTCACCTGATTTTCTATCAGCATAGGGTGAGGATATAATAACTGAATTTCCATTTTTGGGTGAACTTTTCCTTTAAAACAAATGGCATACATTTTCCACAGGGGGATGTTACAGTAATCCACCGTATTCTGCTTTTATGAAGCCTCAAAACTTCTACAGAGCTGGTGACTGGTGGCCAACAGCACCTTAATGGTATCTGACATAAAATTGCTAAATTCACACTACAGTCTGAGATTTCCCATTGTAAACACTTCTTTTTTTACATTTGCCCATGCATCAAATCCAAATTCATTTTATTTCCCCATCAGGAGGTTTTATATTAGTAAAGTAATTACCAAATTTGAACAAAAGCAATTTCTACAGACGACTAAGAACACTGATCATTAATGCTAACAATCTAAAAAAAAATCTAAATACACAACACACATTTTTAAACTGTTCCCTAAACTAATGCACTTCACTTTGGGATCACTCACACTGCTTACAATAAAGCCCATTTTCCCTACTTATTAGATTATTATTATTAGATCCCAGCTTTGCATGCCTTCAACATAGCACATTACTGGACTGACTAAGACGATGTGACTTTCTCGCACATTGCTAAACTTCAGTTTATCAGCAGCATTACCTAAAATGGCACCTGTTATTTCATCATATTTACAACCCACCGTTGGCCAATCAGCCTCCGTCACTGCAAAGTAGGAGGTTAAACATAAGCAGCAGTCCATTGATCCTTGTTTACGTTAGAGAGGTTTTTTCATTTGGTGAAGCAGGACGACTGGACTGATCAAACTAGTTTCACAAAGTGCTTGAAGCTGGAGGACGACTGCAGGTATAGTAGCTTGGTTTATTTATTTTTCCTGATATCGAGCTGCGTCTAGTGTTTAGTGTTTCTAAACTACTCCATAGTCAGTACATCATGTATCATAGTAATATTACAAAAATACTATTATGCAAGCATTTTATAAAATCAAACGAATCCTGAAGAATGTGATGAATTGAATTGAGAACTTGGTGGTTTTCTATCTCATAAATGCGCAGCACAAACAGTGCAGGGAGATTGCAGAGTATAGAGAATGACAACGGTGACTGTGAGTGTGTTACAGCAGAGGCTGTAACATACTGATTGTGCTCCTGTGGAGAGGTAGAGGAGACTGTAATAAAAGCAAATAGAGTTAAGGGAACAAGGACAAATTGCTTATCAGGCTTTGAAAAGAGGAGGAAGAAAGGAGAGCCAATTAGAAGAATTACTCTAGTTTTACTCTAGGAATGATTCCATTTACAAGGGCATTAATCTAAGAATTAGATTAAAAAATGTTCCGCCTTCATTCACTTTATTAATGCTGGATATTCTCTTCTCGTTATATTACAGACATGAATATTCTCTGTGTACTGCTGGTCTGCTTGGCTGGTTGTAGTGCTTCCAGATCAAGAGAGTGGGCTCATCATGGCGCCCCAATGTTTTCAGACCTCACTGTACGTGAGATGAAAGCTGTCCGGGCCTACCTGCATGGTATTCCAGAGATGCAGCTCACTAATGCTCGCAGCAAGACTCTGAAGAAGAACAACATCCTACTGATAGAACTCCACCTGCCAAGGAAGCATGAAGCCCTTAGAGCTCTGGACCGTGGACAGGCCAAACCCGCACGTGAAGCCCGTGTGATCATCCAGTTCGGGAACCAGACCAAGCCCAACATCACTGAGTACATTGTGAGTCCTCTGCCATCTCCAAACTCCCACAGAGTCAAGACATTTAAGGGGGATAAGCCTATCCAGTTTGAGTCAAGGCCTATTACTGCAGCAGAGTATGACCATATCATTGACATCCTCACCAAGATCACCACTAAAGCGCACAAGCTCCTGTTTGAGACCACAGGAGGGTTTTCCTTCACTAACTGCTCTGACCGGTGCCTGACGTTCTCAGACATAGCCCCTCGTGGGGTGGGTCCAGGTGAGAGGTCAAGCTGGATCATGTTGCAAAAGTTTGTGGAGGGTTATTTCATCCACCCAGTTGGGTTTGAGGTATTGGTCAACCACAAGGACCTGGATCCAGAAAAGTGGACAGTCGAGAAGGTCTGGTACAACAGCATGTACTTTGACAGTGTTGAGGAACTGGTAGAACAATATGAATCAGGAGGTGTGGAGAAGGTCAAACTGCCCGATCATGATGAAGATGACCTCTACTCCACCTACATCCCCCGTGGTCAGAGCAACACTCCCACTGATATCCATGGGCCAAAGCTAGTCGAGCCCCAGGGGCCTCGCTATCACATTGACCACAATTTTGTTGAATATGCTGGATGGTCTTTTGCCTACCGAGTCCGCTCATCAGCCGGACTTCAAGTCTTTGACCTCCGTTTTAATGGAGAAAGGATTGCCTATGAGATCAGCCTCCAAGAAGCTATTGCCTTCTATTCTGGTGACACCCCTGCTGCCATGCAAACAAAGTACATCGATGCTGGCTGGGCAATGGGCACCTCAACCTTTGAGCTGGCACCTGGAATCGACTGTCCAGAAATTGCCACCTTTGTTGACCTCTACCACTACTATGACACGGACAAACCTGTGCACCACAAAAACGCGCTCTGTATTTTCGAAATGACCACTGCTATGCCTTTGAGAAGACATTTCAACTCCAACTTCAAAGGGGGATACAACTTCTATGGAGGGCTAGAGAACACTGTGCTGGTGTTGCGTACGACCTCAACAGTTTACAACTATGATTACATCTGGGACTTCCTCTTCTACCAGAATGGAGTGGTGGAGGTAAAGGTCAGCGCTACCGGATACATCCACGCCACTTTCTTTACACCTAACGGACTTCACTATGGTACCAAGGTATACAACTATGTGCTGGGTAACCTGCACACACACCTCATCCATTATAAAGTGGACCTGGATATTGCTGGTGAGTATTATGGTCCAGTCACCTAGTTAGGTTTTACAGCTAGGGTTGCCACCTGCTCATCAGAGGCAACAACCATTCATACACACACACACTGATGGAAGAGCCACCAGGAGCCATTTGGGGTTCAGAATCTTGAGTATCACTATCTATCAGCTCAGGGACACATCGACATGTAGACTGCAGGGGCCGGAGATCGAACCATCGACCTTTTAACCAGTGGACGACCACTCCACCTCAGTGTTTTAGTTGCCAAACACTAACCATACTGTCACCATAATTTGTTAGCCATATTCTCAATCCTATACCATACCAACGTGTTATCACACTAAAGAAATGTAATAGTCAGTGTCACAAATGACACTGTTTGAAAACAATACTACTTCCTTGAAACAGTCACCACTTACTATTGGCTTCACACAAGTCTTGAATCCCGGTAAGACCTCTGAATTACCTGAACCACTCAACAAACCCCAACCTTGTCCTGAAAAGCTTTCTGGCTCTTTACACTAAATAAGTCCTTAGCTCCCATCATTATCGCCCCCTGCTGGCATTGCACCTTGATAAACACGTGAACTTTTCGCCCCTAGACAAACTGAAACTCACAATGTTGTCCTCTGGTGGATCAGCAGGTCTATTATTCACTTTGGTGTGAGACTGAGCTGATAGTACAGCCATTTCCATATGCATATATTGAAGAAAGTGAGAATCTCATAAACACTGGTTCTGGTCATAATCATGATGCAGTGTTTTTTCTTCCAATATTGACACAAGACAATGGGTAACCAGAATGCCTGCGATGTGGTCTTTAAAGAAAAGTGGAAAAGCAATCTTTATTATTTGGTTTATATTGTGTATTTTAAAGGAAAGACAAATAAAGTCTACTAGTATATCACCTTTCAACACCACGGCATTTCAAAGAGCTTTGATTTCAATTTGAAGCTGTGAAAGCAGTGCAGTGAGATGAAAGAAAGGCACAAAGAAACTTTGCTTTGAACAGGTTTTTTATTGATTCCGAGATAAAATGGATGGCTTTCTGGACTTTACCCTGTCATAAAGGAGCCAATCTTGGCCTATAAATTCTGTGAGACTGTTCTGTTGAAATGTGTGATCAAGGCTATCTATGATCTAGGCTCTGTGCCATGCATAGACAATAACTCAATCTTGTTAAACCTGTCTACTAATTCTACTTAAAAGAAAAAGCAATGGAGACTTGTGATGCAAAAGTGAAACTTATAACTTTAATGAAACCCTCTTTGCCTTCACTGTGACACAGGTCGAGCGAACAGCTTTGAGACGTTGGATCTGAAATTTGTCAACTTCACAAACCCCTGGAGCCCGAAGAATTTTGTGGTCCAGTCAAAACTCCACAGGACTGAGCACAAGACCGAGCGATCTGCAGCTTTCCGCTTTGGCAAAAAGTTCCCCCGCTATGTGCACTTTAAGAACCCCAATGAGAAAAATAAGTGGGGGCACGAGAAGAGTTACCGTATTCAGTTTAACTCACATGCCCACAGTGTCCTTCCAAGAGGGTGGAGAGAGGAAAACGGCATCGATTGGTCAAGGTAATAACAAAAGTACCCTTTTTGTTGTTGGAAAAAAATAAATGTGTAACTTGGGTCAAATTTTTAAAACCTCAGATACTATTTTTTATGGATGCCACAATTCCAAATGTCTCATCCATCATCTAAGACACCCAAATCCCCCCAAATCAGTCATATATGTTATCTCTGGACACATTGGTATCTTCAGTAGAATTTGAATGTCCACTATTTAAATGCATTTTAAGAAAGTTTGCACACGTAATTGCAGTGACAACATAGTTTGTAATGATTGACACAACAGTGGATCAGTGGGGTTCAGGAGGTTAATCTCTTGATTGGAATTTTGTTGGTCAGATCAAAGTATGGTTATGTTTATGGAGGCAACAGAACTCTTTTTACAGCGCTGTCTTTGTCCCCTAATAGTGGACTCCAACCATTGGGCTATCTGAGTTAAGTGTTTGCACCTGACTCAAGAAACAACTGTGTTCCTTATTTCCCAGGGGAAGATCACTGTGTTCAATAAGCTCTGTTTGACTGAACGAGAAAAAAAAAAGTTGGGCAAAATGAAAACAGCTAAGGTTAAATGATGTAAGGAGAAGTACTGAATCCTTTTCCAGTCAGATGTCAAAGTTACAGAGTGAGTATGAAACACTCTTCCCTACAGGTATTCTCTGGCTGTGACTCGTCATAAAGACAGCGAAGCGACCAGCAGCAGCATTTACACCCAGAACAACCCCTGGGAACCTGTAGTGTCCTTTGAGGACTACATCCGCAACAACGAAGACATAGTGAACCAGGTACAGTCCAGATGCATCTACATTCCATGTTTATACACAATATTTGTCAAAGTCAGAAATTAGATTGGCATAAATATTCAAGTAAATAAGTAAAATAACTACTATAAAAAAAAGTTAAATTTATAGTTCACTAAACTTTAGTTAACAGTTATTTGACTGTTAACAAACAATGAAATAAACCATTTCTTCAGCAATGGTAATGGTTTCTGAACATCAGTTGTTGATGATATACACAGTATTTATTAACCATTGGCTCCGACTTCGCAATAAACAATTGCTTTATAAAGTGTTATAAATAAAACCTTTTTTCCAAAATGCTGAACCATTCCTTTGACCTAAAAAGCTTTCCACTGAAATTTCCAACATACCCTATTTCAAACTGGTAGAATCATTTAAATCTATAATTTTGTTTCACAGCACAGGACATTAATGAACAAAGTACAAATTACCTTTAAAAATCAGTGAGGAAATTTGGATCCAGAACCTTATTTGATATTATAATATCATCTTATGATCACCAACCAAGTACATGGTTTCTGGAATTTTGAGTGTGAGTTATGATTAAAGTAAAATTACCTGCACAGGTGCACAATTTTTTCAATAGGTTAAAATTCGCTAATGGACGCCATCCTTTGTGATGTTGCATCTAGCGCCCTAGAAATGTGGTTTACAAATTAGGAACAGGGTGTTTTTCTAAGAGGTTACGTCAATGCTTCATATTGGCTCTCCCTAAAATAATCTGTTCATCAGTTCTGGTCAGCACCATCATGGTGACTCACAAATGCTGACATTTTCGTCTGTTTGCACTTTCAAGTCGATAAAAACTACCTGTTACGTGTCCTACTCTGAAAGCCTCATATAATGTTGACTGTCCTGTGTGCAGGACCTGGTTGCCTGGGTGACGGTGGGCTTCCTGCATGTGCCTCACTCGGAGGACATCCCCAACACGGCGACGCCCGGCAACGCGGTTGGCTTTTTCCTCCGACCATTCAATTTCTTCAACGAAGACCCTTCGCTGGCATCCAGAAGCACCGTGATTGTTCGGCAGGGCAAGGACGGCAAGCCCAAGGTCCAGAGATGGACACCTGAGGTCATAGGTCACTGTGTGTCAGACAAGCCATTCTTTTACAATGGCACATATGGAGGAGTCTAGAGCTGCTCTTTGCCCCAATATCATTTTTTGCTCCATTTAAGTTAATTGCAAATCGGAATCTCAGAATTAAAATGATCACTTCAGTTACATGTAGTCAGATTTATGCTTAGTAATGTTTTACATTGTGAAAACCTTAAAAGAAATTCTTTGTAATGTTCAAATTTTAAACAAAACAAGATCCATGCAAAAAATGACATATAAGAAGAAGAGACAAGTTGGTAATTTGTTACTAATTATAACTTGAAATCCTAAATTTTCTCATATAAAATAAGAGTTATTGCATAAACTGCTCTAAATGTCTGTCGCTGCCTCTCTCCTATCTTTCATGCTGCAGTACATATTACCCAAATCATACACATGCGCAGATAATCTTAATGTTAACGTTAATGTACCACACCAAATCAAACCACACCTGCAACCTGACGGAGGTAAGGGGAGGCGGTGCGGGGCGTGAGGGGCCTTGAGAGCTCCTGTAATCCCGTGTTGGGTCTCCATGGTTGAGGTTTAGCAGCGGCAAGCATCCAGGATGCAGGATGCTCCGTATCCGCCCTGCTTGTGGTAAATTGCGGGCCCTCAGCGTGCACTGCTCGCCCCAACTGTGGGAATGTTTTTACTGGAAAGACAACAGGCCTTACAGAGCAAACAGCCTGATTCCGGATCCTTCCTCGCAAACAGTACCAGGATACCTCCTGGCTGGGCAATCACCCCTGGAAACCTAACATTACATACAATATGACACAATGTACTCAATATCAACAGCACATGTTAGTTGCTTTGTCTTTTATGTACGCATTCCTTACATACCAGTGTGACTTTATGGTCCTCAACCGAAAGATGTAATGAAGTGCAGAATAAATCAAACTGTTGATCAGATTGTTTGTTTCGGATTTCATTTTAATTGAAGCTCTTCTGTGTTCAGCAACGATTAACACACACTGGAAACTAAATACGACTGTTAGGATGGAGGTGGATTTTTGCGGTGGAAAAGTGGGTTTGTGTGAGGGGTGAATAATGAGCGTTTTGGATTTGGGAAGGGGAATCTGGCCAACGACTGTCCTGAAAACCCTTTTTTATAAGTGTGTGCCGATGTTTTACAGTTTGCGCGGTAAAAGAGGAATAACATGAAAGCGATGCATGGATGGGTGAATGAACGCCGTTAGAGGAGAGGACAAAAAACAACGTGAATTGGGTAACAAGCATTCCTCCGGCTATTTCCATGGCAATGACGGTGCTGACGTCACAACAGAAAAAACCCTAGGAAAGCAGTGAGACAGTTTATACGTACATTCTAAACTACAATGTAGTACTTTTTATGTGTACAATAGCTTACACATATCAGTGTAAAATCTTAGTTCACTCATGCTTAAATGCCCTTCAATCATTGAGCTTCTGTGAACCGCTCTGTGACTTTATGGACAGTCTGAAATTGATGAAGACATACTGTTAAAAGCAGCCAAAAATGTAAAATAATACTGACAAATAAAAGCCTATATATTTTAATTTGTATTGTATTTAAAGGGTTTTGCAAGATATATATATAATGTCTGTACACAGGTTCAACAGGACACTGGATCACAAATAATAGTATAGTGAGAGTAAATATAGGGTCTACATTTAAATATACTGATAAAACAAAAATAACTACAAACATAATCTGCAAAAATCAATGTGAAAACCAACATGTTGATATTTCTGCATTAATACAACAAATCTCTATTTTTTAAAGGATGAAAAAGGTTTACAGTCCCCAAATAAAAAGCCTGGGAACTTAATTGATAAGGTGTCGCCACCTAGTGGTTTCTTGAATAACTGCTTGTCTGGTCAGATCATCAGTTGAAGCCTAGACGCGGTGGATACATGCCATGAAAGCGCTTTGAAAATGTATACCATTAGTCTTCAGTTATCATTCATATATTAAAACTGTTGTGCATATTTTCACCATAATGTTCATATTTGTGCTCTTCCTTGTTATTACAGACAGACAGTAACTGCAGATAGAAACACTTTCCAATAACGTACGCTCAAATGTGAGTAGCTGTGAAGGAGTGAGTGAGAAATAAATCAGGCATGACTTGATCAGCGTTGCATTTTTAATTAGTTATTCCTGAATAACTGAATCGAGGACAATATTGCAGATTGTGAGCTACTGGAGAACTGACTGGGAGATACTACATTAATGAATCATTAAGTAATGATTAGTTCATGAATATCTGTGAATTCAACATACTCACCACTTTCTCAACGAGTTGTTCCTGATTAACTTTGAACCAGACACTGAGTTGCACAAACAGTTGACAGCTCAACACTTTTTGTGCCCCTTCAAGTAAAGTGAAACATAATGTTGTGACTATGATTAAATAAATTTTGCTAATTGTGAACTCCTGGAAAATTTTGTAGCTATTTGTCATAAGCATGAAATGATGAGGGATTATTTATTAACCATTCAGTATGAGACCCTCACTTTACTTGAGTGGGCACAAAAACAGTAGCTAATGATTAAGTAATGTTTTAATTAGTCACTAGTTCATGCCATAATACTTTATCAAGAACAACTCATGAAGAAAGTGGTATTTATGTTGATTCACAAATATTTATGAACTAATTCAAGGACACGTCAACATGCAGCCGGGGGAGCCAGGGATTCGAACCAGCGACCTTCCGACAAACAGCTCTACTGCCCCTAACTGTATTAGGGGCGGCCCCATTAATGTATTATCTGCCAGTCTGTAACTCATTATCTCCCATATAGTCCTTAAAAGTTTTTCAGGAAATTACTCATAAACGATTCATCAATCATCAAATAGTTCCTGATTCATTTCTCCATAGGAACTACTCACATTTTTGTAGAGTGTTACAGAATGTATTAATTAGTCAAGTAAACCGTGAAATGCCTCTTCATTTCTAAGGAGAAATGTTTCCAGGTGAAGGGAAACTACATCAATTTTCCATGTGACGATCACTTTATTCATCATGGGGAGTCCTTCTCAGACTCCATGTATAAATGTCCTCTGTGGCTCTGGAGAAGTCTGAGTCGGATCATCAGGGTCAAATCAGCACATTTATAAAGGGGAGACTGTGTTGAGAACAGGAGGCTTGAAAAGACAGTGGTTGACCTGGCAGGATGGGTCCAATTTAAAAAAAACACAAAAAAGTTTTCACATGTCAAGCGTAGGATCCAGTGTTATGAAGCTCTGGTCACAGGTGATATGAGACTAGCTAATATCCTCCTGTGTTAGGCGATCCAAATGTCTCTCCCATCTCTTTGTCCTGTAATGCCTGTCTCTCTCTCTCTCTCTGTTTTGCAGAGACTGTCTGTCTGTCTGAAGTTTTGTCTCAGCTGCTGCTGGGCTGGGGGTTATTTTGAGAGGTGGACAAAGAGGAATGGGATGGTTGGCATACCAGCAGGGACACACATCACCCTGCATCATGCACATAAAATCACCCACACATGCACGCACTCAAACACATGCTTCCTTAATGAGGGGCAGGATCATAACGGTTCAGTTTATCTCTTAACTGCATTCTAAATGAATACGGTTTACAGTGTTCAAATTCTGGAAAAATGTTCGCTGTATAAAAATGTATATGCCACTGCAAGAAAATGTATTGTTATGATTCCCAGGAAGTCAAAATTGATGTTTAAGTGTTTTTATGCCATATGTCTTGTTCCTGTGTTGCTTTATCTCACCTGTATGCCAGCATCAGGCCCAACAACGGCAAATAGTCATTTTATAGGTATTTTGAAAAGGTATTTTAGGCCCTACACAGGTATTTCTTAAAACAAAATATAATCTATGGTTTTAGCCTTCCGTACACACGTAAACAGCGTTTCAGGTAACTGAAAACTGAGGGCGAAGATATTTAGAAACACCGTTTTCAGTGTTCATGTGCAGACAGGAAAACCAGGTTGTCCTTGGCTCGTCTCCTTTGTGGTGCAGACTTCTGATCGTACAACACGGCCTTACGGTAGAGGCTATATCGCCGCCTGCGCCTATCGTGTGCTTGCGAGCCTGCGTTTGCATACTGTTGGTGTGGATGGGAATTTTTTAAACTGGGGTACACTCTTAGAAATAAGGGCTCCAAAAAGGTTCTTCTACAAGGGCTGAGGTTCTACCTGGAACCATTTGCTTCTGAAAAAAACCTTTCCCCAAGAAACGGTTTCTCAAGGGTTCTTGGTAACACTAATGGTTCCAGTAAGAACCATTTTGATCCAGAGAACCCTTTAAAAACCCTTTCCTGAAAAAAGGGTTTTAAAAGGGTTCTTGGTAACACTAATGGTTCCAGTAAGAACTATTTTGATCCAGAGAACCCTTTTTTGGAGAGAGAATTCTTCAGGGATTGTTGAAAGCATAAGTATAAGATCCTGTATGGGTTCTTTGTAGAACCTCTCATGTTGGGTTCTAGGTAGAACCCTCCACCTTTATAAATGGTTCTACCTGGAGCCAAAAAGGGTTCTCCTATGAGGACAAGCCGAAGAACCTTATATGGTTCTACTTAGAACTTTTATTTCTAAGAGTGTAGGAAAAAAATGCATTTTTACACAGAGTTTAATTAATGACTTACTAAAAAACAATTAAAAGAAATGTGTTGATCCTGCACTTGGGGGCGTACAGTATACTAATTTTGCCATGCAGACTTTTCTTAGTTTTTAGGATGCAGACATAGATGATTGATTATTGAAAGTAAAAATAGTGGACTCAACATAACAACCCCCATAGGTTTAAGTCAAAGTAGGTGGTACTGGCTGTAGCCATCTTGGCAGTGCCTGACACCGCCTAAACCCAGACTGATCAAAAATAGCCAAAGAAGTGGAGCGTGGGTGCAGCTGAAGCGAACCAAGTTGCTTAACAAGCTCACTTAGCTGGAAGCTACCAAGCTAGCTAAGGCTAGCAAGCCGTCTATGTCCACACATAAAGATAATCGAATCTTTGATCACAGGATAATTCATGTTTATTCAAGTTATTCGCATGATACATGATTTGTACTGTTTGTTTTTGTACTTCTGTTTTTTATCTCGTGGCCCTGACTGCAAATCAAGTTTCTCATCTGGGATAATAAAATGACTGAAATGTAAGTGAGTTTGACCATCCGTGGCTGTCATGGCTGGTTATGCTCATTGAATGGTGCTGGATCCAAAAGCATTAGGCGATAGAATTCCTATAAATGTGTTTAAGGAGTTGGGAATGTGACTCGACGGAGGGACTGAGAGGCCGATCGTGACAACAGGTTTGTTCGCCTGAATAGTCAGAATACAGGCGGGCAACGACAGGCACCAAAGATGTGTGTCTGCTTGTGTTCAGTTTTGTCTCTGACCAAAATTTGCACCCAACACATACTTGCAGTGTCTTTTTCTTTTTCCCATCACTTCTCCGTAGGTTCATAAAGTAAAGTACGTTTCCGCTCGATTCAGCAGACAACTAAAGAATTACAGGTTGAGTTGTGAGAATGAAGATAAATCCACTTTTTAATCCCAAAATTTTAAAACTTGTTAAAATGTAACTTTACAAAGGAGCAACGTTTATTTTTATTTTGCTGAGTGTGATAAGAGGGTGTGATTTAGAAGGCAGGAAACAAGGGCTCAAGCTTGTCTCAGCTGTCCGACGTCTGTTCCAAAAATACATCCCCTCAGCACAAATGTGTTTACTGTTACATTTTTCTTTTATACACCACTGGAAACACTCTGCTGTGTCACTGACTCATTTTCAGAGGGTATTCATAGCTGGGTCAAAACAGGGTGTAGTGTTGAATCAGATTATTCCAACATATGCAACCTTTCCATGCCAGTGTCACACTTAGGGGCCGACACAGAGGTTTAAATGAAGTGATACGTTGGTAACAGATTGATGATAAAAAAGGAAGGAAGGAAGGAAGGAAGCGTGTTCTCAGGTCAGAATCTTCACAGGGTGTGTGACCTTATAAACTAGCTGGGTGTTAGAAAGGATTCACTAGTGCAAGTATGTTTAATAAGGAAGGCACATTGGGTCCATACAGGAAAATTACATCAATTCAAGTTTCCATCCAAATGTGCAAATTTAAGCTAAAATTAAAAAAATTTGGCATAAAAAAAATTTATTAGAATTTCACTATTGTTATGAGAACATTAGGATTTGGAAGCATTGAGATAAGCAGTTAACACAAGCTTAAATTGGTCGTCAAACTCATCTGAAATAATCTTCATTCAAATTCACCAAAACAGTCTTGGTTTGTCTTTCCACAATCACCTCTGGTTTGGTCCAAATAAATCCTCTCTTGTCCCCGCCTGCCATGTCTTCTTGTCCCCAGAGTCATAGTCCTGTAAATCACCTCTGTACTGTACCCCGTGTCTTCAAACTGGACTGTATGTCTCAGAGACTGTGTTCAAACCCATTCTGGTGTCCAGCCATGTTCACTGCAAAGTGACTGAATCAGGTCGAGTCCTGTCGTCCGAGGATGCAGTGTGGGTGGAATCCCATCAGGTTATGAGGTCAAATAAACCCAACAGCAAATTAATCTACTTAAGTGTAAAAAACTTTTTTGAAATATTTCTATTTACTTTTTTTGTTACATTTCTGACATTTCCACAACAGTTTTTTATGTGCGACTTGCAAAAGTCATGAAATTCATTCTGGCGCCAACAGTATTCACCAGAAGCAGTCTGAGATCACAAAAGATGGCCTAGCCAGGACTTTCAGGCTGCTAGAAAGATGTGTCGGCATCGATTAATTGTCTCTGGTCCCTTGTCTCTGCTGTTTTGTCTAGTAATATAGACAGGTGTTTGAAGCAGGTTTGACACTAGGGATGTAGCACTCGTCAGGTCGCAGGTAACCAGAGCGCCTGCTAGTGATACAGTCAGTGCTGGTATGGAGTCTACTAGCTTAGTTAATATGGCTAGTCAGGAATATAGTGCAGAGTACCAGACTGATAGCTTAGTTTCTAACATTGAAAACTGTCCCCTTCCCTCGCCACTCTCTCATTGAATCATCCTCTAAATGTGTAAATCACAATAATTTAATTTTGATCTCCACCTCTGACAGTGGGGAAATGTCTCAGAAAACACATTACACAGTCTTACATAATAAAATACCAAAGCTAATCACTACTGCATCCCGTCATCTCTACCTGCATAGGCAGCCAAAACATACTACTACTAAAAGGTACCTTGTTCCTGTTCCTAAATGATCTACCTTGAGCTCCACTGAACGGCCTGTCGCTGGAAACTGCAGCTCCAATGAGCTTAAAACCCTCAAATTTGGCTTCATTAATACTAGATCACTGTCCACTAAAGCCTTACTGATAAATGATTTGATTACTGAGCATAAGCTGGACATGATTGGCTTATGAGAAACATGGCTGAAACCTAATAACGACACTATAACTGCGCCCATGTTGCTCGGGCCTCTAAACAGGAGGGAGGTGTTGCTCTACTCTACAAATCTATTTTCAGTCTAACCTCCAACCAGGATATTAAATCTACTTCATTTGAGGCTCAGGTTTTTAAACCATCAAGTATTAACGGCCTTGTCCAGGGAACAGGCTTTCACCTGGTGGTGATCTACGGACCTCCAGGGTCTTACTCCCAATTCCAATTCCTTCCAGATCTTGTGACTTATTCAGATAAGATCCTAATTATTGGGGATTTCAATATCCATTTCAATAAGCCTTCTGACCCTCTGAGTAAAGCTTTTCTTGGACTTCTTGATATTTCTGGCTTCATTCAGCTTGTTCATAACACCTACTCATTCCAGTGGTAACACTCAGGACTTAATCCTTTCCCATGGACTAGATGTGTCAGGCCTGAATGTTGCCTCCGTCTCTTCTGCTGTGTCAGACCACTTTCTTATTACATTGAAGCACCAGTAGCCTGTCCTTGTACCGGTGACACTAATGTTTTTACTTCTCGTCATATCAGCCCGGCAACCATAGCGACACTCAGTGAAAAATTGCCCGGGGTCTTGGCTCCTTTTACGACTGTGACAAAACCTGTGGAAAAACTCACTTATTAAGTTAAGTCAGTACTTGTTTCTCTCCTTGATTCTGAGGCACCTGTCTCTACCAAGACAAGACGACCAAAGAAATGTACTCCCTGGTTTACTGTTGAAACCTGAGATCTCAAACAGGCCTGCAGGAAAATAGAATGTGCATGGCGTAACTCACAAACGTACTAACAAACCACAGTCTATAAGCTGTGCAACCTCTAATGCAAATTATTTCTTAGATTGCTTTTGCAATAAAATGGATGAGATTAGTGCCAAAATGAACTCTTCATTTCTGGCTCCCTCATTTAAAGGGGCACTTTGTAGTTCTGGAGAAGAAATTCAAACTCAGATTTTTTATATTTACAATAGTAATGAGGTAATAACACAATCTCAGAAATATCAGTTTCACCATAACTGAATAAACAAGCTGTTCTCAGAGGAAAATAAGGTCCCAGCACACTATTTGAAACTAAAGGTGGCAGGGTCCGCCACATATAAACAAAGTATAACAGAATGAAATTGTGTTGTCCTTTAAGGTCAGTTTGTTTATTCAGTTCATTCAGTCATGAAAACAAAGAGAGTGTGTTTATTTAGTTTGTTTAGGCAGAAAAAAATCAGCTAATGTAGATCTTTCACTTCGGCAAGCGAACCAAGGTTTGTTTACCGTCCGCTGATCGGACAGAAACATGACGTACTGTGGTCACAAATCGCGGCAAGACTACATAGGCTATACACTGAGTGGATCAGCGCAAATTAGCTCCTAGAGAGCATTAAAACACAAATAATCAGCCTACAGTGCATTATAGCCTACCATAGGTAGGACATGGCGGTCCTTTCACAACAAAACATAAGCAACATGCTATAAATGATCCGTCTCTGCCCCAAAAACAAAAGCCTCTTACTTGGGTCGCTCGTTGCAAATAGCATGCATCCTGTTCAACTCCGACCTCCAAACTGTTTTTGGATGCGTGTGCGGGTCAGCTGCAGCGTCCGAACAGCAAGTGATGGAAGACTATCCTCCTGTCAGTGGAAGCAAGCGGCGTCATAAGCAGATTGAAGGAACGATTTCACCAGAAACATCTCCTCATGACGAACATCGTGCTTACCTTCTGGCATCGGAGGCTCCGAATGACCTTTAGGTCCTGCAGTGACATCATGGTCATCTATCTATCTAGTTTGCTGGATCTTATGGCTATCTGGCTCAGTCTATCTATCGTAGTGCTAAACTCATGCTAGTTTAAGAGCGCACTTGTACAGTTTACAGCTGCAGAGTATGGTTTCCTGTGCTTGCATAATGGCTGAGAAGAGCATGAATACTCAGATAACTTGGAAAGGTAATGGCTTGGAGCTGAAGTGCATTACTTGGGAGTATTTAAGTTTGTGTTCTTGTTTCCGTATTATGTCGGTAAAACAACAAATATATATTTCTAATTTATTCTGCTGTCATTCAACTGCTAAAATCAATCAGTTAAAAAATGCAGCTAATGGACCACACGCATTTTGATGCCCAATATTCTGTAGCAGGCTCAAATCTTAGAGATAAGTGAAATTGTGAGAGTTTCTTGCAAACCAGACAATAAAATGTTTAGCATTGGTGGATAGGGTTTTATAATGTAGTGTTTAAAAAAAAATAAAAATATTTTATCTGATTTCTGATTCCGATTCAATTTGTTCTTCAAAACAGTGACACTGTACAACACAGGCTGTATTTTTTGTCTTTACTTGGACTGACAGTTGTGAATTCTATCCAATTTATTGCGCACATTTCATGCAAAAATTTGAAGCGGGGTCCCGCTACTTTCCTTTAGTATACACCCAATACCCACAAACCACACATCAGAGTCTGTGGATTACGGGAGTGAGAGCAAGGTGAAGACAAATGTTCCAGAGGACATAACAGCTCGTCCTTCTCTGATACGTCCTCTTTTTGAGCCTCTTTTCAAGCCTGTTATTATGGATCACGCTGGTTTTCTTGCGAGAGCCAGCCTACTCCGCCTCTGATTGGTTGCCTTCTGCGTACTGTTAGGTCATAGTGTAGCTCTGGTAACATCTGTTTATCTTGCAGTTCTGACACAGTGAATTATGAACTGTAATTTTCCTTGTAAATTCAACAGCCTCCTCAGCCTCCCTCTCGATCTTATGTTGCTCCACGGTAGTAGTGCGGGTCTTGTAAGAAAAATCGGCAGGATCCACAATAACGCCCCGATGTGAAGTGCGCTCATATCATCTCTCTGTCTGCACAATACACATTGTCCCTCCTGAGTGGTGCAGCCCGTGGGATCTTGTTACCAGCAGCATGCCATCTGCACGCGGACACAAAAACAAGTCTTCTGACTGCTGCCTCTATATTAACAACTACCTGGTCTGTAATCCCCCTGTGGACGATGTTTTCCACCACACAACCTTTACCAAAGCTCTTACTGCTTTTACATACAAATAACTCAAAGGGGAAAGAATAAAACTATTTGTTAGCGAAACTTCAGAGAAATTAGCCTCACATCAGTGACCATAACATCCCATGTAGGAGAAAAAAAGTTCTACAACATTTTGACTTCAGTGTTTATAACATATCATTTTTTTGGTAAGCAAATAAGGACATTTTAAGTGTTTATTAATATCTGTCAGCATTTGACACTTAAATATATCTTACTGTGATTTATAACACAGACTAAAATAGCATTTAATAGATGATTTGCACACATGAGCATAACCTTACAGTGTCTCCTAAAGGATCTATTAAATCATAATGCATATGTTAAGAGCTGCAACTAATAATCTTTTTCATTATTGGTCGGCAAGTATTTTTTTTGATCAATTAAACAGTTATTTAGTCTATAAAAACAGTGAAAATGCCCATCAAAGCCTTGCGTAGCTGAAGGTGGCATCTTCGTTTGTTACAAAGATACCCAGCTGACAATGCTTTACAATGATAAATAAGCAATGCTCTCATTTAAGAGCTGAAATCATAAAATATTTGTCCTTTATTTCTCTGTTTTTGCTTTGAACATTACTGAAACTGTGTTTCAAGTTGGGCAGTGACGGCGCAGGGTTATAGAAGCGAGTCTGTGACCCTGGGCTTCTGGTTCAAATCCCTGGACTGGAATGATAAATCTGTGAATCTGGAGAGTGAAAAGCCACGTGCTTCCTCCATCCTCATCACCACCACTGAGGTGCAACAAGAGAACATCATTCTGCCTGAGTAAATAAGGGTTAATTGTCATGAGGAGTGATTACGACCTTTTTTCATGTGAAAGCCCATATATGGAACAAAACATACAGAAACTTTCATGCTCATAAAGATATAAATGACATTTTATATCTGTACAACCGTGTTATAATAACTGCTATTTACAGAAGCTGCACAAGATGAATTTAATTGTTGAACACAGTCAAAAATATATATATCGCTTTCCTCTTCACACACATGGGCTGATTATTCTCTCCGCTAAATCAACACATGAAAATCAATACATTTGAGTTTTCGCCTGGCAGAAAAAAATCTGAAAATCAGACCAAAGATTTATTTTTTAAATTATGATACCCAAAAAAAGCTAAGAAAAAGCAGCCTGAAACCATTCCCATGATTGACTTTGTAAAGCTTTTGACAGCATTGACGTTTTAATTCTAAAATTTCAAACATCAGACATTTGTAATGTTAAACTGTGTGAATGTGTTTGTGTTGGTTGCTGAAGCGCTCGTCTGAACACATGTGGGTGTGGCAGCTGGGCCTCTGCTCTTATGAGCATCCCTGCACGCTCTTACATCATGTTCACCTCTGAGATTTGTTCAGACTAGAGAGCAGAGGATGAACCGCTGACGACCCTCCACTGTCTGCTGTAAGAAGTGGGAGCACAATGACACAGCAGTGGGGGACCCATTTCGGAATAAAAGCTTCCTTTCATGCTATGGCTGTGACCCACATACACTCCAGGCACGCATCATTAGCTCCAGTCAATTCGCCAACACAGCTGGAGCAGTCTTTAGGGGTCCAGTGAACGGCTGCCTTACAGTATGTGACTGCCAGGGAGTACAACGGCCTACCCACCTTGGATTTAGACATTTTTGAAGATAGTAGTGAAGTAGTGACATTTACATGGGCAGGTTGTGAGTCTAGATCTTTTCTGAAAAAACCTTGGTTTTAGCTCTAAATTTCTGAACTCTTAGAGACATAATTTAAAGGTAAAACGGGACTCAGAGCAATGCTAAGAGTAGACTTATCTTAGAAATGCTTTACAGTTAAGAAACTAGAGTGAAACAGAAATACAAACTGGACATTACTGCAGAGATTACTGTAATTTCTAAATGTCAGGATCACCGGATGGTGACCATACTCAGGATTGTGCTCCCAACCAGGTCACAATCTTTTCACGATCAAAAAAGCCAGGTCAAGATGGTTAAATATATCTCACTCAGGAACTCTGACAACAACAGCTTCCCCTCAGCAGCCAGTGTGTTCAGCTCTCTCCCAGAGGACAAGCTCTGTGACAACAGTGCAGCAGGAGAGGAGGCTGTTTGTCGTCTGCTCATCCATGTTTCCAATGAGTCAAGACTAATCATGTGTGCTGCCGTCAACCAACCTGCACTTTTCTGTCACTCTATTTGCAAAGAAAAAAAAAACTTTGAATAAGGTCCACAATTGTGAAATAATTTAGGGTCTGTTGAAAAGCTAAGGACAAACTGAATTGGTGGCTTTGATTTATTTGAAGTCTCATCTGAAGAGACTGAAGCTTTGTAATAGCTGGGTGAATTGGCTTGAATTTGTGTCAAAAAGCAGCTGATGGAGTATGAAGAGACGTTAAAGTGAAAATGAATCAAACACTCTGAATCGGACTGAGAAATTCAATAAATCTCAATGTATCAATGATTGGGAAGATTTAAATATTGAAATGTAGTTTCTGGCTTGAATGAATGAAAATATAATAAAATACAGTTAGAATGTTGGGAAACATACTGTGTGTGTTTGTGTGCATGTGAGTGTGCGCTTAAGCGTGACTGCATTTGTGTGTGTGTGTATTAAACTGATTAATTGATAAATCTGTCTTTCTGTGTTAGCCCAGTCGATCTCGGTTGCCATGGTGATGCTCACCAGGTTGGTCATGGTTGGTCGAGTATTGTGAGCACTTTGTGAAATCTTTTTGGGTGTGGTCAAAAATGTGTCTTGTGGAGCAGTTTAGAGAAGTGGATCCAGATATTTTTCCCGCAGTTTAATTAACGCAGCAGTCGGTCAGTGTTCCTGTCATTTAAAAACCCACCAAGCCAAGAGTTTTTGTCTGATTGCCTCCAGAGAACCACTATAGCGACCAGCACGAGTTTATCTACAAGCTGATGTTTTTTTGCTGGAGGGAAAATTGTGGAAGCGAGGGCGAGTTGAAGACGTGGTTTTCAGAATTTCCCCACCGGGAATTTTCCCCACTCAGTTGGCTACTCCACTCTGGCTATCAACACTCCACCCCATACACACCAAGCAAAATCTTCCAGATGCAAGCACCATGACATAACAAAAGAACTGCCCACACCTGCCCATGAAATGGCCTTTGAGTCAATTGTCCAATTACTTTTGGTCCCTTTTAAAAGAGGGTGGCATATGTTAAGGAGCTGAAACTCCTAAACCCTTCATCCAATTTGAATGTGGATACCCTCAAATGAAAGCTGAGAGTCTGCACTTTATGTCCATGTCCATTATATAACTATAATTGGAATATGTTTAACTAAACAGGTAAAAAAAAACTAAACTTGTGTCAGTGTCCAAATATATATAGATCTAACTGTAATAAGAAACTAGAAAAATTGCATTTCCCGCGAAAATACAGTGTGAATGCTGACAGCTGAAGTGATTATGGAAAGGTTGCTGAATGTACTGCCGGAAATGCATAAAATTGTAAGAATAAATGGTCAATTTGCAGAAAAAGCCACATTTTTCAAAAGTTGAGGAGGCAGAAAGGCTGAAAAGTAATAGGCTGAATGGGGTAAAAAAAGTTGAAAATTTTGAGCACTGAACAGTTTCTCTGGCTAAATATAAAGCTGAATGTTTGAAAAAGCTGAAAAGGCAGAAAGCTGAATGTTTGAAAAGGCTGAAATGCTGAAAAGTAATAGGCTGAATGGGCTAAAAAAGTTGAACATTTTAATAGCTGAACAGTTTCTCTGGCTGCACATATGCTGGAGCAGTAGCAGAACCAAAGTTTAAAATGTCTCCATAAGAATGAATGGGAAAACACCTCCCAAACTCCTGCAGGTTTTGAAAAAGGTGTAATGGTTAGGGCGAACATATTCATAAAGTAAGTAAGAGGAGCCATTGCTGAATCCTAAGATGTGTTTTTTATGTCTGTAGAGTGAAAAATGAGGGCGTGAGAGCGAGAGACAAAACAGGTACCGTCTGCTCTCCTCCAGAATTTTAGGCTCAAAATTAACATTGCGGCTTATGGGGGAGTTGCCGGAGTGCTTGTCGCTCTGGGGCTTCTACACCCAACAGTTTGAGTTCTACATCTGAAATAAGACAATCAGCTGAAAGCCAACAAGATTTCCTACATTTCTATGTATATATTGTCTATGTGAAGTAAAAGATGTGGGATCCACATCAAGCTGAAGAGAATTTTTTCTCCAGTTTTTCCAGCTGCTCTCCACTCTAACAATGATGTCACGCACTCTAGCTCATGCAATACACACCCATTATAAAATCAGAAGACGAGCTAAAAATCCTTAAAACTAAAACTGTGATGATTTCAAAACCGTAAAAGATTTTAAAAAGCTGAATACCTGCCCAATAGTTCAAAGTCTTCTAACTCTTTTAAAGTTGAAATGGTGTTTTTAGCTCAAAGTATAAGGAACAAGAAGAGGTTGAAAGTCGAATGGTTTTGAAGAGGATTTGAAGATTTTCCCATTCACTTCCATTGCAAATTGTGTGGCGAAAAAGCTGAATATCTGAAAAAGCTGAAAAGCTAAGAAGCTAAAAAGTACAAGGCTGAAAGAGCTCAAAAAGGTGAACATTGGAAAAATGAGTGGGAAACTATCAAAATGTTCAGCTTTTAAGCTGGCTTTGGCTTTTTCTATTTTTCATACTTTTGAAAATATTCAGCTTTTTCTGCAAATTGTTTCCCACTCATTTTTTTTTTTTTTCATTTTTTTGGATTACCATTATTAATGTGACTAGGCAAAAACAAGGACAGCACAAAGATGAATGTTGACATTTGTCACCCTGAGCACGACTGTGCTGTAAAGGACACATCTGTTCTTACCCAGCTTAAAAAAGTAATCTGCACTTCATTTTGCAAGTCATTTTGAACTGAGGTGATGAGTTTAAAACACCACGGACATGGAGGATTACAAGTTATTTTGTCAGCCCTGTATTTTAGGCTCACAGCCTGGGTGTGCTGCATCCACCCTTCTTACATTCAGATTTAAAAAGACAAGAATATCTGCATAAAGAAGTGTAAAGATTCTTTATACACATAAACAAAACACAGACATTCATTTGTAATGACAGTTGAAAACAGACCTTTGTGTGGAAGGCACTTTCAGGTGACGTTTTAATCAGGAGATGAACTGAACTGACTTAAACTACCCAATACAGCCACTCCCAGTGACCCCTCCACCCCTCGGTCAACCAACTGGCCCGCCAGCTGTCTATTTTAGATGTCCACGTAACACCCTCAAGCAATTACTGTCTGAGTGGTCCCTTGGAGTTCATCCAAAATATTCACTCCTCTGAAGGTTTGGATAGCTGAAAAGTAAATGGCAGACTATTTGACACTGTTAAGTTGCAACCTAAGAGGCTTGAATAGGAAATGACTGGAACCAAAGTCTATTAGACAGGTATATACACAACAATCAGGGGTTGGCTGGAAGTTGGGGGTTAAAGCCCTGTAAGTACTCTACAGTTAAAAGTATTAAAAAATAATATTACATTATTAATGTTTACATTGTTAATTTGCTGCATTGACTTAACGTCTCTCTTGCCTATTTCAGGGGAGTGGGGGTAGTTGTACTCATGGTGGGTGTGCCACCACTCTTGCCCTGCCCCTGACAGAAATGTGTCTCATATTAGAGCTTGGAATCTTTAATTCGATACCTCAACAGTGTTCATTTGATCATGTTTTGATTATGTCAAAAAGGCAATAGTATGGTGTCCCTGAGGTTCAAAATACAGCAACATTTCTGAGAACACAACATTTCAGAAATCATGACATTTAAAAAAAAAATCACACTGCCATTTGAAAAAATAAATGATAATTCTAGAAAACACAGCATTTCAGATTTTTTTGGAATGTTGTGTTTTGTAAAATGTGTTTTATGTTGGTGAGTTTTAACCCTCTGAACCACCATACTCTAGGCTTTATGCTCAATCATATTTGTATTCACCATCAATCCATTGCTAGAAGTATGTTTTACAGTCGCAACCACACATTATCTTCCTTCTGACCTGACATTTCCATACTTCATCAACTGTTTTGTTATGGTGTGTTCCAGATGTTCAGTGAAGCAACCTGTTGCTTTTACAAGTCTGCTACTTATGTAATCCATGGGAAGAGGATATGTTTTCAACCCTCTCACTGTGTGAGTCTGTCATAGTGACATACTTCCCCTTGAATTTGGCCAACAAATGGGTCTTTGCACAGGGAACACTTTATCCATCCGGTGTGGGGATCCTGATCTGGGATTTCTCGTCGTTCCAGTTTGACATAGATGGGTTCCAATGTTGTCCTTTCTGCAATAGGGCGTTTTGAGACCTGTCACTGTAAGCTATGTATCAAAAACTGCCTGGAAACATGAGAGAGTATCCCATCATGATTTACTGACAAACTATGTGCTCTAAGCTGTAACATGCGAAAGTTATTTTGGCTAAGGGCTGACAAATTAGTAAACCATCACTAATTTCTAAATTAGAATGATTTATTGAGTTCCTGTAGCAGGCTATTGATAGTGGAGGAAGTACAGAGTGAGTGTTAATTACCCTGTACTTTGGAGACCATTAAAGAAGCTTGTAATAAGTTTGTGCTCATCTGTATTGTTTGGCTTCTTGGCCTACCTCAACTTTAAAGTCAACAATAAATGTATTTATCAATATACATTTTTGTGTATGTTAAGTTTAGAGATATGCTCCATTACATACCAAATGTACAGGCAAGACATGAATTAAAAAATATATCATGAGTTGAGGAAGTGAGGAAGAAAGAGAGTGTGTTTTCTTTCCTCTTTAGCCATCTTGAGTAGTCTATAAAAATATTCTGACTTACATGTAGCCTTATATTCCCTTTTCCTTCAGACAGATAAAAGCTGTTCTTTGGCTTTAAGAGCTAAACATTCATTTTTTTTAAAAGCTAGATGGACTTAAGTTACTTTAAAAAGTACAGAGAGGTTCAATTATGTTGAGAATCTCATTAAGTTGATGCTTATTTTAGAACTCGCTCATTCCACAATTAACAAATTTCACCCACTGTGATTTGCTTCTGGAGGTGATTGACAGCGCCCCTTGTCTCTCTGAGCCAATGAGCGACGGCGGAGGGCGGGCGCGTCTCTACTGTAATCAATCCTCTGATCACCCCGTGAGCGTGTGTCCCTCTGTACGCTGTCCTGTGTGCTCGCCCTCAGTGAGTGTGAACCGCAGAGGTTAGCCGGGCGGCGTGTTTTCCCCCCTTAAAAAGTCCAACAGGAGGGGGTAAGAAGGAGGGAAATGGGCGAAAGATTTGTGGTAGTCCCGGTTGACGGAGGGGTGAGGGTCGCCGTGGAGGGGGCGCATTCGGACGCGGTTGTCTCTGACCCGGCACCGGACACCGGCAGCAGCACCACAGGCGGCGGCACAGTGGAGGATAGAGAGGCGGGGGAGGACTCCGTGTTCGAGTCGCAGGACCCCGACGCCGTGGTGCCTATCCTGGAGTACAACAGGGAGCCCAACAAATACGGTAAGACAGCTGCCTGTCACAAACTCCGTGGCCCACTTCTTATCTCATCTGTCTAGGATTAGCCGGCGCATTTCACTTGGGCTCTGTCTGCGCTGGGAGTTATGTAATGAAGCCGGGGCGTCATTACCCCAAAACTGAAGTTGTGGTGAGGCGGATATACCTGCCATTCACTTGAGTCACGAAGCGTGTGAAACCCTGTTGTAAGTCTTGGAAAGTTTTGGTGATGTCAGAAAGGTCGTCTGTCCCCACACCGTCCAAAGAGAAAAGTGGCGCTTTCCATAAAACAGAAAGTTTAAATTAGCATTGGCCTATGTCTAATTAAGCCTCAACCAAATGAATACGACTTAAAAAGCTGAACTGCAGCCATATGTCCTTCAGTCTCTTCTTTTATCAGGAAAGTGTAAGTAGAGTCAGTTGTTTGTTTTTGTCGCTGTACCTTTCAAAATAATGGAGACAATTCATCTCGAGTGTTGAACAATGGAGAGCTCAAAATAAAGAGAAACTTGAGTTAGGCTTAACAAGTCTTGTTAACAAGATGTCCTCCTATTTAAACACAGTGTAGTAATCCTTGAGAAAGGAAAGGTGTGTCTGTGGCATTTTGGCATTCAAAATGATGTCATTAGCTCACTCCAGGCTTGTATTTCTAAAGAAACATTTAACTTCATACATGAAATGATACTCACATGGTATGCAATTTAAAATCTGCTGTAGGGTAGCTGTTTTATTATGACATGTCTCTCTGAACCATGATTTGGCTGCACTCTGTCCTCAAGCCTGGTCTGATCAGTTGCTCACAAACAAGGTGCTTCTATAGCAACAGGTTGAGGGCAGCTGCAATAATTGCCTGGAACACTGTCCAAGCAAGCATGCTTAATTACGGTGTGCTGATGTCTCCGTGTGTGCAGACAATCTGTTGTGTAGATCGATTGGTGACCGGTAGAGCAAAGCCTGCTCTGTTAAATTGTGCTGTACTGCTAAAAGGAGGTCTCTAGTTGGGGACTATTTTGAATAGAGCCTGACCCATATATCGGTTGTAGTGGCCAGTATGGATCAATCACATATCGGTATCAGGTATGTGTTGTCTAATGCTGATTTAAAAACTCATTTTTTGGGCGATAATACAGATACTCTTTAATTATTGAAATCCTAGTAAGTGTGGGGCTGTTGCTGGACTGCGTGGTTTTTCAATTGAGATAAACAAAAAAACCCTTCAGGTGAATAAACAACACTCAACGCGGACTCGCTCAATTTCTTGTTGTCTTGGCAATATCTTATAGGTAACACAATAGGAAGGTCATCCAATATTCTGTTGAATTAATTAATTGATTGATTATATTTTAATCTGCTGGAGAACTACAGGTGATACCAGCAGAAAGCCACGATGACTCCGATGGGCTGATATATCGTTGTAGAAATATTTGCTTCCTTATATCATCATCGGCCCCGAAAATCAAGTATCAGTCGGGCTCTAATTTTGTGTCTTGTTCAGACGAACATGGGTGTCATAAAATAAAAAAAAAAAGGAAAACATTTATCATGAAACAACTCATAAACAGTGTAAAATTTAGATGAAAACAAATGAGACGGCCCCTCAGGTGGTTATTGTTGTGCTGGTGATGAACCACGGGGACGGTGAGCGAGTGTTGCTGTTGAAGCAGTGTGCCGGGGTGTTTGTGTTAGGTCCAGTGAAAAATGTCCCGCTGAACCAGGGCCAATACAAGATGCCAGCCAGATAACAAGTCCATTTCAGGCCCAACTGCAGCTACTGATGGTGATTTAGAGTACTTTAGAGGAATGATATGAAAACTAATGTGTTCCATTTCTTTTGTGTAGTATCAAAACAAGATTTAGATAATATAAGGCTTCTGTCTATTTGACGTGTAACGCAGTTCTGACTGTGTTAAAAGGTCCTTTGATATCTGCCCTTCATAGCCTGTAATCAAAAATAAAATTGATTTGATTTTGATTCGATCATCTGTAGCTTGATTTAGAGCGTAGAAATGTTGTCTAAAACCACCCCAGGACAGTAACAGACGTGTCTATCTGAAGGCCCAGCTAACACAGAGCTGCAGAGCTGCGAAAATGCCTTCCTTGATTTCATCCTCTGTGATACAAGGAAAAGTTGGATCCTGTCTGTTCAGTTTTAATGCATAGATTGAATTTCATTCTAAAACTGATTAAGTTTCTATAAGAAGATGGATGTGCAAGTGCACTTGCATGCACTTGGAGTTGCTTGAGTATGCAGTGCTTGGTCTTGTCGTGGCCTTTGCCTTGCATTTCTCTCACCTAGGCAATGATAGAGAATAATGTGTGTTAGCTTTCATCAGAAAACATTTTAATCTCACAAGCACTGAGGAAGATTCTATCCCCTCTGTGATCACATAATGAAAAAACGTGCCTTTAACATGTGATGAAAATGATGGTGGTCCTTTCATTTGTGTTTGTTAACAGTTAAGATGGACAGGGTTAATTAATACCCCCTTTCTGCTGGCCAAAAATCCCAGTTTAACCCACTAAAATCAGCTTTTGAATGCAATGGGAATGTGTAAACTCAGAACATGCTAAATTCCACTGTGCGCTAGTGATGACGCATTATCAACATAAGGTGGTTGCGCGTAAATGAAGAAGGGATTTGGGGTGCGAGTCATTTGGCAGGGGTTGTGATGCTCTGGATAATTTATCCACAGTTTTACAGACGCTTGTTTCACAATTGCTTTATTGTTTCCGGCACATTTGTGATGTGAAACGTGACGTCAGTGACGTACAACGTAACTCTTCAGATACAAATCACAGACGGGCTTCCTTGCCCGTGGAAAGTGGGAATGGGGTCAATAGGTGCTTTTTAGCATGCTGACCCCCTTTTAAAAAAACCTGTGTAGACCTGCTAATTTGGTGGAAAGGCGGTATCAGTCATTTACGCCTGTGGGGAAATGCGTCCTCTATATTTGACCTTACCTAGCTATTGAGTAGGAGCAAGATGTCTATGTCCTTCTTAAAGGAGGTCAACTTGCTCTTTAGATTAAATGACATTGGGTTTTGGAGTGTTGAACATTGGTATTTTCTCACATTTTATAGACTAAACAATTCATTAAAAATTATTGATAGATTATCTAATTATATGATTAAATATTGACCCTTTGTTTTGCGAGTTGTTTTGTCCTGGATTTCAGCTTCCTCAGTTCCCTTATTTCCTGAGGTCATTGTGTTGCAATCAGTACATGACTGATGGCAGAAGATGCCTACTTCAAGACAATTTTTGTCTGGATAAAGCCTACTGATTGTTGCGAGTTATCTGAAACATACAGAAAGAAGGTTTCCTTGAGATTCGTAGGTCACTGATTAACAGTTTACTTTTATACTGTGAATTGAGAGATGAGCTCTGTTGATTGTAAAGCTTACCACGAGACTGTCTGACTTTCCCATAGTTGATAAGTGGGGGCTTGATTTGGTTTTTAAAAAACAGTGTTATGTGATTAAACACAATATTAATATATTACAATTTGTACAGTGAAAGGTTGTTAGTCCTGTCATTGAGATAACAAATCTCTTACAATATATATATTGTAAGAGATTAGGTGACAGACATATTGTAAAGAGGAAGTGGTGGTTATGAAGTAATGGAAACGATAGAAAAGAAGGTGGTGTCTGAATGAGAGAAGCTGTTTGTTTCACTGGTATGCCCTCCTGTTAAAGCCTCTCAGGCCATTTCATCATGAGCCTTTTTGCTTGTTTCTTGTACAGACTGTGTGAAGCAATGGCCAAGTCTAAGTAAAGTGGATATATGGAAATATAAAAAGTTTTGTGTATTAAGTATATTGAATATAGTCAAAGAATCAATTGTATATATTGATGCACTGTAAACACAGTGTCTAAATAAAAGATGTGATATTAATAGTCAATGAAATCACATGAAGAGGATTCAGGGTGCATGAGAGAATGGACCCTGCTGCTTCCCTCACATACAGAGACTGACTAAGATTACATTTGGATTTATGAGAGATTAAGCAGGCAGTGAAAGATTGATGAGGTTGTAAAGGGATAAGAGTCGCCAAAAGGTGTCGGATTTAAGCATGATGGGACAGTACACAGACAGTGATTGTTGGTCTGACAGTATACACATGGTCAGATCTTTAAGGTTGGGGAAATGCTGTTGAAGCTGAATAGTAGCACATTAAGCTTCAAACTACTCATTCTGCCTGTTGAGGTGGAGGTACTTTGCTGTAATACATGCTTCCTCTGTGCAATGATATTGCAGTGGTGTTTTTCGTCATTCTCATCATCTGAGATTCTTTGTATGGAATCCGAAGCCCATTTTCACTCAGCCTGTTCAAGGTAGGAATGTTGTGGCCTTGTTCTGTCTAGCTGATCTGTATACGGAACGTGGACGGTGATGTTGCTCTGCCTTTATGCTGTCGGAGGTCGTAAGGGATCTGAAAGGGGTGACACTGCTGATGAGACTACACATTAGCCCTTTTCACACAGAGACGCTGCATTATTCTCCGCAGCGGAGGTTCGCCAATTCTCCGCCTTTGTGAGTTCATACAGAACCAAGCAGCTCCGGCGTAAAGCCGCACCAGTGTGTCAGTTCATACAGCGAGCCCACGCTGCTGATCCAGAAGATCATGATGATGACGTCTGTGTGTTTTTCTTTCATTGTGTTTCCCCCGGTGTCTGCCTGTTAATCTAAACATGTACCCGCTGACTGTTTATTTATGATCATATGGATGCAGTTATAATGTGTTGTGATTGAGATACTAACCCACCATGCATCCTGGAAAGTGACAAAGTTACGTTTTTCTCCATCAGTAAACGGGACCCTGTCTCACTCTCTCACTTGCGGGGAGGGGAGCAGGTACATGTTTAGATTAACAGGTAGACACTGGGGGAAACACATCATCATCATGATGTGTACCGCCACGCCTCTTTTGGATCGGCAGCGCCGGCTGGCTGTATGAATTGACACACTGGTGCGGCTTTACGCCGGAGCTGCTTGGTTCTGTATGAACTCACAAAGGCGGAGAATTGGCGAACCTCCGCTGCGGAGAATAATGCAGCATCTCTGTGTGAAAAGGGCTAATGTGTGTCTCATCAGCCGTGTCACCCCTTTCAGATCCCTTACGACCTCTGACAGCATAAAGGCAGAGCAACATCACCGTCCACGTTCCGTATACAGATACATACAGATCAGCTAGGCAGAACAAGGGCACAACATTCCTACCTTGAACAGGCTGAGTGAAAATGGGCTTCGGATTCCATACAAAGAATCTCAGATGATGAGAATGACGAAAAACACCACTGCAACATCATTGCACAGAGGAAGCATGTATTTCAGCAAAGTACTGGTGCGGCTTTACGCCGGAGCTGCTTGGTTTTGTGTGAACTCACAAAGGTGGAGAATTGGTGAACCTCCGCTGCGGAGATAATGCGGCGTCCCTTTGTGAAAAGGGCTACTGTTCTGGGACATTATTTTCAGCTTGTTTATTCAGTTAGGGAACAAATACGTGTGTGTGTGTGTGTGTGTGTGTGTGTGTGTGTCCGTATAAATGCTCATGATTGTTTGCTAGGTTTTATAACCATTTGGCTCCAGAAAGCCCTCAAAAACAGAGAAGTGTTGTGTGTGAAGGACTTCTAAGAATGGCGCTGTTTTCCAGGTGGAGCCTGAGGTTACATGATAAATACAGCATAGATATTGTCTGAAGTAGCAGTATGAATACGGTAAATGAGTGTGAGTCTTCGCCGCACGGAATTATGTTTGCATGCATGTGTGTGCATTCACGTTTAAAGAGGCATGCACCTTGGGCTATCATGTGCTGCCCTCTGCTTTATTTGGAGCCCAGCAGTCAGCACATGGACACCAACTGGGCCCTGGCGTCCACTATATCTGCTCCTGCTCCTGTGTGGCCTCCCAGTCCGCCGCCGCCTCCCCGGCCAATCCTGCATAGGATGTTTGTTCCAGTTGCTCCTTATTTACACGCAGCACTTAAGAGGAGGGGTGTGTCCCTTGCTGGTCAGACAGAAGGGTTTTCAGACAGCTTTCCTCCCCTTTTGGCAAATAAGCACAAACACATTTTAGTCCAAAAGTCCAAAAGACCTTTTCATCAAGAAAAACTTTTTTTGCAATAGACACAGTGGTGTCATGCTTTTCATTCAGAGCATGTTGAACAGCATACTTGCCAACATAATGATAATGCAAGTTTAACGTCTCTGATGTTCACAGTCGATGATTAACCTTGGAGAAAAACACGAGGTTGGGTGTCTGTCAGTTTCAGCTGTAAGTACATTTCTGATCAATCCTGACCTGAAGGCATGCAGGGACACGTCTTTCTTGTCTTACATGTCTTGAGTGAAAAAACAATCATTGCACGTTATCCCCTCTAGCAGTTGGAGGTCTTCCTCAAACTTTGGTGTTTGCCATTCATTATTACATGCTGCTTTAACACCATTGATTATCCCTAGTCAGAGCTTCAGAAGTTTCGATTCTTTCATTATGTGAATGTGGATCTTTGTCAATATTAACATTTAGTAATTGGCCTTTTTGAGTCCTTAAACTATATAAGATGATTAAGGCCACTGTCAAAAATTTTAATAAGTCCTGAAATTCTATTTCATTTTTCAGAATTCAGTTTTTAAAGTTGGAATTCTGAGAAAAAAGTCAGTATTATTGGAAAAAACTCAAAACCTGAAGTTGCTATTGATACCTTTAAATATAACCCCTATTGTCCATGTGAGCTCTGGTTTTCACAGAGCTTTACTCTGTTTCCTTTTGTCCGTAACTGAAAGAAACTGGGTGCGATACAAAGCTCCAGCTGTCAGCAAGATATAGTTGGCATGCGCTTGGCAGTCCAAAGCTTTATGTTATCTCAGCCATGTGTTAATGGTCTGTGGCAAGCTTGAGGTGTTGGCCAACCAATGATAGTTATGAGGCTGATACTTGTGTCTGTATTCAGTTTAAGTTTAAATACAGAAAACAGTAATTCATGGGATAGACATTTTTTAAACATACACAGCAATCTTGATATCTAGATCAAATTCCAAATGCTCCTTGGGTGGACAAACTGTAACAGTAAGCATGCTGTCAATGACCATAACCCAGTATTGATCAATTAATCACTGATCACTGAATACATTTCACAAGTAATGCATGTCGGTTTATAGGTTCATTGCATACACATTACACACACACACTCCACTAACAAAATATTTGTTTGTGAAGAGCAAGGTGTGTCAAATTTAGAAGCTACAGCTGTTATTTCATTGTGCCAGATACCAACTTTTTTCCATATTAAAGTATAAGTTATTGTTCTCAGTATTGGGAGATAACCCATTGATATTAAAGGGATACAATCAGGATTGTGGCCAAAAATACTTGATTTTGACATCCCTGAATAACATTTTTGCACACAATATCTATTTATCAATGCACCGAACTTACTGGATATGAAAATACTAGCCCCATTCACACTGCCGTTTGAATGCGGGGATCCTGCGCCAATTCTCCGCCTCCTCCTCTGTGTGAAAGTCTCGGAGGCGGCGAGGGGTGAAATTTCGCTCCGGCACTGATACGCCTCTGGAGGTGCAGCATTGACGAACCGAACCTGTGTGAACGGATAAGCTGGCGGCGCGTAGCGAGGGCGCGTTGGTCTGATGTGTGATAACTCCACAGGTCCTTCACTCAGCAAAATAAAGAGAAATGTCCCACAAAGCAACGTTACATGACCAAACAAAAGTTAACGTAGTAACTGTAACTGTCTTTGGCAACTTATATGAGGAAAAAAATACCACAGTTGTACGTGGAGAAGTGTCTGTCCTTCTGTCTGTCCTCCTGTCTGTCCTACCGACTCTTGGTCACATTTCTGCCTGAAAAACAGCGTCTGTCACCGGCAAAAAACTTTAACTCACCAAATGTTTGTGTTGAAAAAAATCTCTGCGACGGTCAGCCCTCCAGACCGAGACTTCAGTGAACTTTCCCCCAGAAAACAGCCTCCCTCCCTGCGAGTAGAGAGTCAGACAGCGTCCAGTTTACGTCACGCTTCTTTAGGAGCCACAGCGCCGGCTTGCTGTGTGAATTACACAGCGGTTCGTCTTTACACCGGAGCTGCTTGGCTCTGTGTGAACAAACAACAGCGGAGAATTGGCGAACCGCCGCTGAGGCGATAATGCGCCGTCTCTGTGTGAAAAGGGCTCATGTGGTCAACCTGAAATCCTGTTCTTATCTATTCTTATGCTCTGTACATGAGATACAGCAGCTGTTTGTTTCAGACACACAATGCGTGTGGTCAGATTAGTAACAGTGACAATTTCCATCAGCTGGAAGCCACCGCTACTGAATAGACGTCGGACAGACGTTGTGGAAAAAACTATAGAACATTGGAAGTTCTCTCCATTTGGTGTTGGAAGTCATGGGGATTTCAGGCCCTTGATCAGCAGTATGTGTAAGGGGAAGTAAGGCTCAGTCTAAGTCTTTTGGGCCTCGCTGTCTTTGCTATACTGCTAAATACTGTTTTGGGACATAATGAGGCCAATGGAGAGTAAAATCTATTTTTTGAAATGGCATCAGGAGCTCGCAAGAAATTATTGTGTAGATTCAGATACAGTACAAGTAGCTTACAAGGAAGTGGAGAGATGGCCTAGTGTCTCCTAGTATAATAGCTTTGCAATAAATGCTCACTTTTTGAATTTTGCAATGTTTTTTTGTTCATAAAAATGTTGAGGTAGGGAATTGCGGTGCAATATGTGTGTGACTTGGTCTTGCAGCTAAGTTTGCTACAATTCCATAATTCTGATCTTGGATACAAATCTAAGAAATATTTCTCTTTCAATATCACAGCGAAAAGAAAAGAAAATCCTAGGCATTAAATGAACACCCTGCACACAGTGCTGGTACAGAAAAAGTCACTGAACCCACACCAACACATCTGTATGTTACATCTGTAACATCTATCAAAGCTTCAATACTGTTGAATGCAGACATAGGATCAATTTAAACGTTGCCATAGATTTTGATAGACACCTTTTTATTACCATAACAAAAAATAAGCATTACTCGTATGTTCAATTTCTGAATTAAATAATTTGATGTTCAAATTATTGTGTCCACCCTAGGTATATGGAAGGAGAGAAGACAGCTAGGTTCAGTAGGAGCTCCTTAGTGTGGCGTCGGTGGGTATCAGATGTCAGAAATGTGTAGGGAAAAGTTTGAGTATCATGTTCTGCTGGTTCTGAATGAGGAGCCTAAGGCTAACCTTCTTAACCCAGCCCTTGTCACCAGCAGCCTAAAGGACTGCGGGACAGTCAAAGGCCAGGGATGAAACTGATACAGTGGAAGCTTCAATCATTTCCAGCGTGTCTCGTGACTTGACAAAGTCACAAAAAAAAAAGGAACTGCGCTGACAAAACACTTGAGTCAACTTCTGTTTTTGCTTGCTCACTGGCGGATATTAATGTCCAGCTACCCAGCATACCAAGAGAGAGACAAGACAAAACTGTTCTTACACAAGAACTGGCGACAGGTTTGAGTAATATGCCTGACTCAGTTGGCGAGGACGGTTCAGTGATCCTGTTAGTGTAACCACATCTGCAGTTATCAGTTTGGAAAACAGGTTTCCAAAGAATTTTCATCAATAGCGCTGCTTTCTTTCAGATCTTTCAAGATCTGCTTGATTTCTTATTTAAGATTGTGTTGTCTACTTGCTGTGAATTCAATCGGTTGTCATTGACTGAAAACTTAAAAGGGAACAAAAATAATATACAGCGACAATGTGTATGCACCAAAACATGCCAAAAATATAGAGTATATAGGAGTGATGTAGGAGTAAAAGGTGAGAGATTTAGCCTTATGATAAAAGTTTGTTTCCTTATGTTGCAGTCTACAAAAAAATGATAGAAAACCTCTCTTCATGTTGCTTGCCACCAGAGCACCCCTTATTTTCCTCTGAGAACAGCTTGTTTATTCACTTTAGGAAAAATAAGTATTTCTGAGATTGTATAATTACCTCATTAATGTTGTCAATGATCAAAGTTTCTGATCTTTAATTTCTTCTCCGAAACTACATAGTGCCCTTTCAATCCGTAACAGGCATTAATCTGTCTTCAGCTTCGGAAGAGAAGAATATGTCACCCGAGCCCGTTGTGTGAGATACACAGTTTAATGGACGACCGGCAGGCAAGTGTGCTGTTACCTGAGATGGTTGAGGTGTGGCTGTCCATGTGTGGAGCAAAGACACTACAGACTTCATGCTGTCTCGAACCATGGAGTTTACCTTTGCTTAGCTATTTTGTTGTGGTTTAGTTTGACTCTGAGTAGCTGATTGTGACTGGTGGGATTTTCCCATTACAGACCAATAAATAGAAGTCATGGAAATGTTTCTGAAAGGAAACTAAAAGGTTCAGTCACCATTTCACAGTCGGACAGTAGGAAAGTCTGACTGAATATGGTGGCTCGCAATGTTTCCCCTTAGTTTTACTTGAGTCAGTGCTTGTAAAACAAATTAAAAGGCCTTTCCATTTGCCAGTTTATATGAGATTACTGCTCTGTGTTTTGATTCTTGATATGTGGGAAATTTTATTTAGGATTTTGGTAAAGACATGTAGAGCAAATAGCTCATAATTTGTCTTGCTGGTGGAATAACTTGTATTTCCTGATGTGATCAATTGGGGGCAACAGAGTGTCATTGTTAGTCTTCAGCGATCTGCTGTGTGATGAGAGGAGAGCAGTCAAATTTGAAGACAGAACACCAGAAGCCATTAAAGGCAGGCAGTAACCCAGGTGTGAGTTTTCTGTTGGGTCCAATGAAATGGCTGACTGTAATGGTAACAAACATGTTGCACAGGGACACTGGGACATTTTCAGCTTTCAAACACAGTGATCCACAGTATCACACAGATCAGCTGTGCACTATTTCCAGAGGGCATAGAGCTGAAGTAAGCAAGGCTCTGAGACAAAGAGGCAAAGAATCCAATGACCCAGGAAGTCTTTTCAGGAGTTGTTGGAATTAGTGGACCAATCCTGAACTAAAAATCAAATTTGCATTTATCAGTTTATCAGTTGCAATATATACATTTTCTGTCAACACCTGAACGATAGCAGTTCATAGTGTAGTACCATATAGTATATAAAGGGTTTCCTTTTGTCCTCCCTCTGGCCTCTGTCTTTCAAAAAACTTGAAATGCCATTTTTGGTGCAGAAGGAAGTAATTGAGGGAAAGGGAAGCCATGACCCAAACCCACATGACATGATAAATAATTGATATTCTAGCTTGATAGCCACCATGATTTCTTTTAGATTTATGCAGTTTTTATTGTGTATTACACAGATTTACACGGCTTCATTCTGTATATTGTTTATTCTGTATACCAGGAAAGTTGTTTCTCCTCCTGCCTCCTCCAGAGGGCACCATCAGTTCCTGCTGGGGATTCAGTGTATCACTGAAAGGGTCTTGAGCGGGGCAGATAGGTGATGTCACAGACACTTTAAAGTAACGTTTTATGACTGTTTAGTCCTTTTGAAAAAGTATGTGTTTTCCAAAAGACTTAATCAGTATTCATGTACAGTTGTATATCAACTGATTAACCATTGTATCAGTTGTGAACAGGAAAAAACTGACTGAGTTGCGAGACTAAACTGCAGGTGAAATTATCTCCTTTTTGGTTAAAAAAAGAGGTGTCCATGAGTAGAAAGAGCATAGCACTTCTCCACACCCTGGTTGGCGTCCTTGGGCTGTACTTGGTGTGTCTGTCTCCTCCCATCTTCCCTTGTAGAACCAATCAATACATCTACTTTGCGGTTAGAAATCTGAGCCTGTTGAGAAAAAGTTCAGCTCAGTTGGACTGTTGTTATTTTCGGGGCTGACGTCTGTGGAGCTGGTCCTAACCAAAGACTGTACAGTATGTACACATAATAATGTGTATGTCTTCTACCACCTGAACATCATTTCCATGAACCCATCCTTTCCATGCAGCAGTGATCAGCTGTTGGCACAGAAAAATAAATTGTGTTGTTACTTGAATTCCTCTAAACAGCTGAAGTATCTGTGGACTGTGTGGATAAACAAATGAACACATATAAAATGTCTACATCCAGGCGTAATCCAAGTCTCCGAAAGCCCTGAGATCCTAAATTGATTTGAAAAGACGTGGGATAGAGCAGTTTAACTGATCTTAGCAGCTATAGTGAAAAATGGGTCTACATTTTTATTTTAATATTCACTTATTTATTGTCACTAAGCAGTGACTCCAGAGTCTCTAGTATGGAGTTATGTAATAAATACCCTTGTGTTCCTGTGTTTTCATACTGCTTTGCTTTGGCTGCAAGATATTGCCTGAAACATGACATGGCAAAAAAACTGTTTTTCAGCTGAGAACTGCTTGTGTCACAATGTTTCAGCCTAGATTTCAGTCTCCACTGTGCAGTGTTATAACCTCTCTCATAAAAGGGCCTTTGTTCCCCTGGCCTGGATGCACCAACTGTCCCTGAGAAGCAGTCTTACTGTCTGGCCACCTAATCAGCGGATGCCAGTTACATCACTCCTCATCAACTGGTCAGGAATTAGATAGGCGATCTCTTTGTTACCTCAGCAGTCGCAGCATAATGCTTTGTGAATATTCAGTTGTGAAATGATTCCTATGACTGAGGAAATGATAGCTGCTCTATTAGCTAATAACCTTCTTTCCATTCTGAACATTGGATTTTCACATTGCTTGGAGCCATATTTGCACATACTGGAATTATGATGATTTTTTAAACCTGACCTGTCATCTGGATAGCAGCATGTTTAGATGAAGTAAACTTAACTAATAGAGCTATTAGAGTGTGTGATAAGACAAATGTGTTCTGGTAAATGGTACTTATTCACATTTCTAAAGCAGAGTGAAGTTCAGATTCCTGCAGAATCAATAAAGGGAAAAACGGTACTGGCACAGGTGAAAACTTCAGATTTCGCTGACAGCAGGCTAGAATTTCAAATCGATATGGATGTAACTGGAAGGCAAGTCTCTGTCTAGAAGTAGCAGCTGCAGTGGCAAGTTGGGATAAATAAATAGTCGATTACAGTCAAGAGTTGAAACTATAGACTGGATGTACAAACGTAAACTGTTACAAATACTGAAATCGGTAATTATTTTTTTAACAGTATATCACCTCCCTGAAACTAATCACTGTAGTTGGTCCATTCTGGTAAATTTAGCAACCCAATATGGTTCTGTGCCGTTCACATTTTCACCTGGAATTTTGTACTGGTAACACAGCAATACGGTGTTGTTGTGTCTAGTCTGCCTGATCCAAAGAAGAATCAGCGGCATTTTCTGTTATGTTGTTGTCACTACAGCAGTGCTACATTTCCCTGTAAATAGAATGTAATTTACCAACTATTGGCTTTAAATTTAAGTTTCAGACATTGTGTTTGGTGTAGTGTACTAAACAGCACATTGGTAAGGAATTTCGGACACAGCCAGTGGCTAAGATTTTGCTGATGCTAGGAAAAATGCTAAGATAACGTCAACCAAGGCAAAGAAAAAAAGCCCAGTTTAGCTTCAACAAGAACTTCAACTAGCTAATTAATTACATAAAGATGTTGATGAGGATGTTGATGCATCATCATTCATGTAGGAGGGATCAACTCTTTGTGAACAAAAGCAGCGCTGGCTGCAGTCATGCTAATGTTAGCTGCAGCTACTGCAGGGGACCTGTCAGGCTATCAAAGACAGTGCAGTCTTGTTTCCTCAGGTTAGATGTGTTGATCGGCTTTATAAAAATTGCAGTGAGTGTTAACCTGACTGACTGTGACTTGTTGCAAGGGTCTCTCTCTCTCTCTCTCTCTCTCTCTCTCTCTCTCTCTCTCTCTCTCTCTCTCTCTCTCTCTCTCTCTTTCTTTCTAGTGTTACTCTAAAGATGTGCTCTCAGGTACCAAAACCTGGCAGTGATTGATTTAATGTGAAGCGGTACTCTGTAGTATCAATGTAATTCAGTTGGTAACCTTAAAAGTACAGAGTTCGGTACACATCCCCACAACCCCTGTACCTAAATATGATGAAGTCCCATCAAGCTACTTCTGAAGTCAAGGCCTGTGAACCACTGTAGTGAATAAAAGTCTGAACATTTAGCAACCTTCTTGACCACATGTGTACTGAATTGATTTTTTGCTCTGGCTCAGTTCTCGGAAATGAACTCTGAGCCTCGCACGAGTTGCAAAAGTAAAAGAGGCAATTCTTTCCTGTAAGTTGGTCACTCTGCCTGCCTGCCTGTCTCTGTCTCTTTCTTGCCTTCTGTCTCACCTCCTTCCTTTTGTATTTCCTGCAGCCCCCACCCTTCCGCTGACTGTATTGATCTTGTATGTCGTCATGCTGGAGAACCAAAAGGGGGGGAGAGGCTAATTCCAGATGTGAAGCAGCTAAACAAGGCTCCAAGGCTCTTTTTTTTGCTCAAGCACAGGAGGGTTGGTTACTGGGGATCAGACCTAATACCTCAAATCACTTTTAGTGCCTTGAGGAAATGACTCACTGCTTTCGGATTAGCTGTGAAGTCTGGTGATGAATGTGAATATGAGTGACACACAATGACAGCAGAGACTGGATCATGTAGTGGTGTCTTTATTTTTTCCTTGTAGTATTTGAAACAAGAATACCATAATTCTCACTTTCCAATCCACACTCTCTCTCAGTTCCCTTTCCCCCTCTCTAAGTGTGTTTTCACAGTAACACACAGTCCACTGATAATGAGGCGTACATAAGTGGAGTGTATGTGTTAGCATTTGCATACACGTGTGCTAATTCTCTGTATGGGTGTGTGTTCAGATGGCCAGTATACGTCTTTAAATCGGCCCTGCCCACTCCTGACCATACACATAGGATCAAATAACACTGCAGAGGAAGTGAGGAAATATATATGTGTGTGTATTTGTGTGTGTGTGTGCAAACTTTCCTCAGTGGAGCAGCTCTGGACTTCCTCTCCTCTTTGAACAAAGGCTGACACTGCCGGCTTTTTGTGTGTGTGAAACAGAGCGACATTCCTGGGCAGAGGACCTGCCCTCGGGCACAGAAAGAGCTACATGTGTGCTCCCCACACACTCAGGAGCACACAATTGCATGTCATGTTTTCCTGAAAGTGTGTGTGTGTTTTTTGTGTGTTCTGCCCCCATTGGGCGGGGCAGTCCCGCTGTTCCTTATTTGGACGGTGGGTGGAGGGAGGGTCGAGGTCACATGGGTGTACAGCAGAATCCCAGCGATAGGACCAAAAACTGAGAAGAAAGATCCAGCGATCTCTCCCGGAGGGGAAGTACACCAGGGTGGCAAGTGTGGACAGAACAACAAACAACTGAGGAGAAGAACAAGGAAGAGGAGAAGAGTGACAGCTGTTGGACGGAGGAAGAGAGAGAGAAAGAGAGAGAGAGAGGAGCAGCAGAACAGAGAGGGAGGAGAAAGGGGAGAGAGATAAGAGTGTGACAAACAGGAGGCATCGAGAGGAAGCACATGGTGTAAAAATGCCCACCAACTTCACTGTGGTCCCGGTGAAGGACAACACGAGGAAGGCAAAAAAGTGTGAAGAGGAGGAGGATGTGGATGACAACAATGTGCTGAGAGAGGAAGAGGAGAGCGCCACAGGTGAGATTAGCGTATTTTTTTAGCTCTTCGGGTGGATAATTAGATATGTAATGCTAGTCAAATTTACAACATTATATGCTTAACAAATTCAGCGTTCTGTTTTTAAGTAAGACTTAAGCCAGTCTGTGTGGCTTTCTTAAAGTTTGGAACGCACCTTTAGCTTCCTGTTGAGACAGAGGATGGGGAAGTTGTCCTGAAAAGTTGCAGACTTTGCGAACAGTATCCAATGCAAGCTGATAATTTTGTTTTATTGCATGGTTTTCGGTCGCCTGTATTTGTAACTGTTTATGGTCTGTGTGTGGGTGGATAATATGCAGGGAAGACAGTGAATTCTAGGGAAGGCTCATTCATTTTCCAGGAACTGCGTGAGATGAGAGGGTTTCCCTCACACGCCACTTCCACTGAAGAGCGTTTGACACGGATATTAAATATTTTCCCCTGTGTTTAGCCCCCTCCACCCTACCGTATGCCTTTTTTTTATTGTTTAGTATTTCAGTTATGCTGCCTGGTTTCCTTGTGTTGTTGTAATAAACACAGGACCAGCACAGATGCTCTAATTTGGACACCCATGGCTCCTCACATCTCTCTGTGTTGATTACCATTGACATGCAACCTCCAACATGACTCACCCTCGGAGAACTTGCACTGAACTTCAGTTTGTCACAAACAACAGGATAACAGAACTTTTACAGAACCTTGGCTTGGGCAGGATACATATTCTCATGTGGAACCCTGCTGGATGGTATATTGCATGCGAAGTTCAGCAAATCTGGCTCAGTTAGGAATTAGAAAACCAGGACTGTACTTTGTGAAGCATGATATATGCACAGCCTGTATCTATTTAGCTGGATGTTGATAGAAGGCCAGTTTAGTCGACTTGAGACCGGTTGGCTAAACTTTGTTCTACTACCCTAACAGCCTTTTTCCCGTCACACAGAATAGATGTTGAAATGGTAATTCTTCCTGGACGTGTTCATCAATGTGTAACATCAGAGTTTTCTTGGAACAAAATGTTCTCTCCGGTTTCTGCCAACAGAGGCAACCTGATATCAACCTCGCTGAAGGCATAAAGCCAGGGAAACATTTCAAACCTCTGTTTTTGTTTTTTTGAAAATTGAGAATTTGGAGGTCATGGAGTATAGTTAACAGACTCCTCTGTAACATTCCATGTTTTGCCAGACTGTTGCTTCTTTTACAGCACTTTTCATGGCGCTGAGTGAATCAGTTCTCAGTATTTAATTTCTGCTGAGGAGATTACGGTGCAATTACGGCTGCGTGCTGGGTTAGTTTTTACAGACTGCGGGGGAGAGAACGGCATTTTATTATGATGGTTGGGCCGCATGCTTTGGTTTCCCCTGTGCACGTCCGTGCGCATGAAACCGATTGTCTCTGACAATGGCTGAAGTGACAACAACAGTGGATGAGCAGGGGATGACATGTCCCAAAGTTCATGCTTTGGATCCACAGCCACAAAATTGTGTGCTGTCAGTTGGCTTGTTGAAGCATCAGGACCACACACTTTGTGCTGCTGCTGCTGCTTTAAGAAGCACAATTGTATTGTTTCCATAAAGCCACAGGTCAGCCTATGTTTACCAGACACAGCTGTTTGATTTGATGAGAACGTGACATCTTCATATGGTTAAAATGATACCTGTAGGCTGGGTGGACCGAGAAAGGAGGATGGTTGATGGTTTCCTTGGAGCAGCCCTTGGTAGCGTAAGTGCTGCTGGCTCATAAGTATGTTATGTAGGGAGGCCTGAGTCAAACAGCAGTCACTGTTATTGATTATCCTGCTGGCTTGCTTCCCGTTGGCTGAGTGGGGGGAGGTGAGACCCCACCCACATGCTGTAATGTAATGTACTCCAGTTCTTCTCATCCACTCTGAATAAACTCTTTGTCCTGCCCTCCCTCTCTAGTTGTAGGTTCTGTCTCTATCCCCATGCTCATTCATCCTCTTTCTGGAAGCCATGTCTATGTCCTGTTCAACTCTGTATCTCCTGATGTTAAGTTGAACATCTGATACCCTGAATACCTTGGTGGTACAGCAGATAATGTCAACCTCTATTGTCTTTCTGGGTGTTTTTGTGTCACCACTTCTACCTCTATCTCACACAGTTTGCCATTTTTCTTACAAGAGATAAACTGCTGTGGTTTAACACTTCCTACGTCAGTCACACCTTTGCAAATGAAACCAAATATCAGCTCAAGCTTCCTTGTCTTCACTTGAAGACAAGCCACTAGATTTTTAGAAGACCATCAGTTGGCCTGTGGTTGACATATAGTAAAACTTTGGCAAGCAATACAAATGTAATTTAAAACTTAATTCTATTTCAGGTGTCGGTGTAGAGGGAAAGTGTTAAAACTACGAAGCCATAGTTTCTGTGCCTGTTCATGTGTCCTGAAAGATATTTGTGTCCCTCGACAAATGGGACATTCCTTTATATGCCGTTCATCACCACCCCAAACAATTAACTGTCTTACGCTGGAATCGCTCTGCTTGTAATAAAATTCCAAATTGTGTGTAGAGGGAATTATTTTCCTGGGTATTTGACCAACATATCTTCTACAGACTTCAACACATTTTCCCAGTAAATAAATAGTAACCAAGAACAAAGCAAGACTTTACATACCAACATACTTTTGTTTTACCCTTCTGGATGTATCCTGATTGAAAGGGCACTGTTTAAAACATCTGAAACCCAGTTCTTTGTTGTTGCAGAATTCTGATAGTGTCAGTGCACAGTGTGTAGCTGGACCGAAGGTCGCACTTTGACTCTGTACTGCTGAGTACTATAACTAATCTGTGTTAGTTCTCCTGGAAATACCAACATTGTGGCAATATGTCTTCAGTGTATGATGTTTGTTTGGTCTGAGAATTATTTGGCTAAAAAACACCTTCATGTTATTGTACCCATCATTTTCCACTGGTGATTCTGTTTAAGAAAAAATAAGGATTCCATCTGACTCAGGCAAATTCTTCATTTGAGGGACTTGATCTGTATCTTCAGGGTTACACTGCCCTGCGTTGAAGCTGCTTCTTATCTCTTTTTAAGGCCTGTTTTTACATGGCATCTAAAACTGACTCATTTAACAACTGTCGCAACCTTTTTTGTTTAGATAGATAAAATCCATTATGTGTTCTACTTTCTCTGCAGCATAGGGCAGACAGGTTTTTGACAGAACACGGTGTTGCAGAGGGAGTGTGATGGGAATGGGTGGAGTAGGATGGTGTCTGAGCGAGAGTGTACATACAGTAATTGGCAAGAATTCTACTGGAGGTGACCGGTGCGCGGGAATATAAAAAAGCACTGCTGTGCAGGCCTTCAGTATGGACTCCAAAGGAGTGCATGTAAACCCTAATTTTGGTCAGTTAGTGCTTTCATTTTTGCTACACAGGGAATGCTACTCAGGTTACAGATGAAGCTGCACGCTTCATCGCTTTGTGAACAAATGACACAGAGAAGGTTCGATGTGCAGCTCATGGCTTCAGTAGCTCCAGTTTAAGTACTGGTCATGGTTGGTTGTGACCCACAAAGCTGAAGACGAACCTGCTACAGTAAAATGCAACTTTATTTCAGTGTTGTTGAAGCTGAAACTAAGCAGGTGATCAGCGGTGCCTTGGGCGTTGCTGCTTCTGCCCGTTGGCCTGTTGGCCCATCTGTCCCAGACATGTGTTTCCTGTTTATTTCCCAGGCAGGTCTGGTTTTGTTCAAAGCAGCTGTCTGTAATTTGTTTCTCCTCCTCTCCTTATTATGTTGTTAAATCTCTATACTCTTTTTGCTTTTGCATGCTGCCCATGTTACTAGTTGTATTCTACAAGCACCACATGCAGCATGCGTTCAGCAACCTGTCTGAGGCTGGAGTTAGAAATGATACTTTATAAACTTGTTTCTCCTGGTTAAGATGAGTAACACATGTTCAGCTGTGAATAGTCGGGTTTATCCAATAACATTTCACTCATTAACATTCAATTTATCAGCCTTGTGCTATTATATCAAGCTCAAATAATCACTCTTCATGTGTATGTTTTTCAGCCTAACAGTTCGTCTTTTTCTGTCAAAATGTGCACTAAACCCTGCATTAGCCTGCCTGCCTGCACAGCCATCAGTAATTGTTAAAATAAAACAAGAGTTTGCCAGAGGGGAGCTCCTCAAAATCTCCAGTGACTTCAGTGTGGGAACTTACCGACCTGTGATCTTGCCTCTACATAACTTTTGGGTTGTGAGTAATTAAGTGCTTAGATTTAACGGGAAAGAAGCTCTGAGTTCACCAGCCAAGTTAATCTGACAAATATTGGGCACAGGCTATGGAAATCTATGATGCGATGTTAGAGGAATGGCTTGAAGCTGTTATAATCTACTCGTGCATCATTCTGTTTTATTTATTGCAGTTCTCAGATTGTTTCGGGGAATGGAGGAGACTAACTAGACTTATGGAATCTACTACCAACTATAAAGGGCCATCCATACCAAGAACTATCAATGGAACCATACTGCACTGTTGCTCCAGCTGTGTCAGCAGCTCAGGAAAATGGATGTTGATGACCTGTTGTGTTCTTCAAAGATAACCCAGAAAGAAATGTTTTAATGACAATATCCAAAGATGAGAGGAGGTCGGAGCATTCAACAAGAGATTTTATTGATAATTTTAGATAGTCGACATCAATTATCCTTACAATTGTCAAAGAGGACAGTAAAGAAAAAACAAACTTTGTTTCTCAGGTAAAATCACATTTTTTAATGTGTAATTTGAAATTTACATAACAGAGTTAGGCTGCAGTTAGAAACCAATATAATAAGCACTCCTACAACACTATTTTTAGGAAAATGTCCCCAAAATCAAGCTGATTGATGCCCTGTAAAGTTCAGTTGGATTTTGATTGGCTGTCAGCGTTTCTATCGTTCATCAGATTGCTCTGAAAGATATCATTACACTGAGTCAAAACTATTTTAAAACAACCTATTTCTAGTAGTCACTGTTATAGTTATAGTAGTTATGGTGTGGACCGGTCATCATTTGGTAGTATGATGGACAGGTCTTAAAGACGCAGGTTCGGACCTGGTTCTGGTCTCAGTGTCCTGCCCTTGCAGACCTTAACGAGTAGTTTGAGCCTCTGCATTCGGTGATTCACACTGTCAAGCCTGACCCTACCCAATGTTGCTCAACTCTCACACTGTGTTTGACTTGGCCACCTTATTTAGTTCTGCTTGTTCCATCTGCAGCATGATCAGACTCTGTTATTCAACATCAGTCGCTGCTATATATACATGGATTATGGTCACATTTATAAAATAGATCCCCCAAATAAATATTAAGAAAATGATCAGATACATAAGCATGGTTTCCTCAAGCTTTGTTTATCGTTAGTTCATCACTTCTGATTCAATTAATAGATTGTTCAGCACAAAAATAACCTTTAGCATCTGAACAGCTCCCCTACGATAAGCAACTAATTCACAAATTCACATGTATTTCCAATGTTTAGATACAAAAGTCAAAGTGGACTTTGTGTGGTTCTTTGTCTCTGTGATGTTATATACCGATGGGTGTGTGTTGTCAGTGAGTGATAAAAGATGCAGGGAAGAGAAAGGGGGAGAAGGTAATTACAGAATATGAATCTATTATAGGATTATATATTATATTATATTATATTATAATCCTGAAGAATATTTGGTTTAGTAAGGCCAGAACTGAAAAATGAAAATTTGTATTTGTATTTTTAGAGTGGGACTCTTCACTGAGCCTGCACCTACCTCTTAACAGAGCCAGTACCACTTTCTGACCTTCAGCTGGATAAGTTCCGACATGAAAGAAAGAATAATATCGACTCAGGCTAAAGAGTAGTTCACCTTGTACCTGTCGACCGAGTGAAAATTTCCATTCCTGCTGTTTGGATGCTTTTGTCTGTCATATACTCGTCTCTGACCGCTGCTTCCTATTTCCTGTGCAGTGATCTCCTCCCCATTGGTTCCCTGCTCTCAATATGTTTTCTCTGATAAGCCCAGACCAATAAGCACACACACGTATTTTTCTTTGCTCGCTATGTATTTTCACACCCTTGGCTGTGGTTTGTATGACGCCCTCACCTCTCACATGGCTCTCATTTACGTAGGTTCACAGATTGTACAAACACGGTCCCCCCTTTTTTGACTGTGTTTACAAGCCTCCCAAACCAGATGTCTTTTACAGTGACGTCCAGCAAAAAGGAATCCTGTTTTGTCATTTTTACTGGTGTTCGCCTTGTTATGTTCACAAACTTGTTTGTAAGTTCCACTCTTGGAGCTTTTTTGAGACTTGATGTCAGTGGAAATCTTGTGACTTTGCCGTTCTGATCGTAAGCAGCCCAACAAACACGATTCAATTAGCTCTTTGTTAAAACTCCGGTTCAAACCGAGCTACATTTTAATAGCTTAAAAATGTCCCCACCCTTAGTTGTGGTCACAAACAACAGCCAACAGCCTCTTTACCCTGCAGAGCTAAGTGTTGGGTCAATGCTATTGACGTGCCTCACATTCCCATTATCGAATGTGATGCAACACATTACAGCTCCACGAATAGTTGTGGTTTTAGATAAAAATGGTAATTTAAAGGTGGTTAAGAGCATTCTTGGTTTTTATATTACAGCTTTTTTTAAGGAAGCCCCTAAATCTCCAAAAAATAATGAGGAAACGATTGTTTCTTTATGAATTGTTTACCAGTTCCATCACAGGTGAGGAGCCAAGGATTTTGTAATGTGGAAAATGCAGGTTATCACACTCTCCCATTTTGCATCATAGCCGTCAGGCAGTAATTTCATGCAGTAGCCAGAACCTCTTGGCAAAATGTACACCGATCATCCACAACATTAAAACCACTGACAAGTGAAGTGAATAATGTTGATAATCTTGGTACGATGCATTGTTCCCATGGGAAATGGCTTCCTGGCATTCATGCTGAAACCACTTGACACACAGTACCCACCTAAACACTGCTGCAGATCATGTTCACCCCTCCCCCATGGCGCTGCCGTGCCTTCGACTTGCTCTAGGAGGTCCCACTGATGCTCGATCACGTTGGGATCTGGTGGATGCACTGGGGGGGTGTACTTTTTTTTTTTTTTTTACTTTTGCCAAGGAGGTTATGAAACTAGGCTGGAGGATGGTCTTAGAATAGACCCCTTGCTGATTTTGACCAAAAAAACCAGTCGTATTTAGGTGGCTGGTATTTATGAATGAGTAGAAATTTTATTTGCTATATTAAAAGTGGACACTTATTAGAGAAGGGTTAGAAGAGGGTTTGGTTTAATGCAGGATGTAATCCTGGAGTTTAGCTTGCAACTACAGCTAGAGTTCATAGTCAAAGTGTGATGAGGGGAGCTTTGTTGTGTGAATGCATTGTTTCTCTCAGAGTGTGAGATAGTGACACCAACTGGAGGAAGGTGGATCTACGTGTGTGTGTGTGTGTGTGCGTGTGTGTGTCCATCTTCTGCGTGAGGTCATAAAAATGCCATTGTTTTGCCTAGTTTAAGGAAGGGGTCTGCCCGCCTGTGAGCAGTCACATGATTTTGTTGCACTTCTCACATGACTGTGATTCATTTGTACTTTTGGTGAGAACAATCGGGAAGGAAAATACAAGAGAGAAACAGATACTAAAAGAACTACATGCATAATAGATTTTAGGGGAAATGTAAAAGTTAAACTGTTGGTATCAAACCAAACTGTTCTGTTTATTATTTATTATTACACTCGTGTAATGTTTATAGAGAAAAAATCTAGGAAACATAAGAGAAAAGGACGTTTCAGACATCACCAATGTTTTTATGCATGTTACATTCATCAGTTTTCTACGTTCATTAGAACTTCACAGATTCTCTGCGTATGTAATATCAGGTGCTGATAAAACTACAGTGATTAAATCTTAGTTTGACAAATTCTGAAAAACATACAGTTACATATCCTTGTACATATTAACTTGTTCTGTCCAGTCCTGAATTATTAAGAAGATGATAGTAGTATATATTTTAGAAGACGATTCTTCTCGTTATTTTCCAAGTATTACGTCCCATCTCAGCTCAAACACATGAATATTGTGTTTCCAAGTTTAGAGTAGTGGCAGTGGAGTGACTTTTGTTAACAGCACCTAATCTGTGGCAGCAATCACTAATGCACTATATTTCTGTTACCATCTCGTGCTTGGTGTTTACACATGACAGTGAGGATTCAGGTGTAAGCTGCACTAAGTAACATTGATCCCACTGGCCTTGGCTGACCCTTATTCTCCCCCTCTTTCTATTTTTTTTTTTTGCTTTGTGGCATCCTCCCACACTTTCTTAGCCACTTCTGCTGTAGATAAATGTCCTCTCCTTATATTTGCATTCATGTTAGATTTGACTGAAAAGTATTTCTGAAGCGAGCCTGCACATCAATACCTGAACGTTGTCCTGATAGGTAGTTCTCACAGATATTGAATTTTCCCCTGTCAGTCCATTTCCAGCCATCTCCCAATAAGTACCCAATAAAGCCTCGAGCCTATATAGACAGCAGTACTCACTATCAATCACCGGTGTCTTGCTGTCCTGTCCCTCCCACCCATTCTGTGTGTTGCATAACAGACAGTGTTGTTTACCTGAAGGGTTTAAAGGCTCAGGATATAATAGAATGCAACACACACACACACATAGACACACAAAGTAACTATAACAGCAGCCATCTGACATCAGACCAAGTGGAGCTTGATACTACTAAATCCTTCTTACTGTGTGATTTGATAGCCCCTCTTTAAGCTGGGCCTTGACACATCTGTCAATTTAATGACGCTGGCGACGGATGTTCAGTTAAGTCTTCACATGGCGGCTGAAAGATGGGTGGATAGTGCAGTTTTTTTTTTATTCAAGTAGTCAGTGTCTTTAGTCTTTAATTCTGGAATTATCCACTATAATTTGCTCTCAGAAATCCGACAATACTGTCAAAAGATTGTTTGTTGAAGATTGTTGTTCTTAGTGAGTCGGTGATCACAGTGAAGTTGGTGATGGCGGTAATAACTCCACACACAGGTGGCTCCAGAGCCTCGCTTTCCCCATCTCCGCTGAATGACCAGCAGCAGGTTCGTCTCAGCGTGGCGTGGGGCGCTCACCCGACCGACAGGCAGCCAGCTAGAACACTGCAGCAGAAATTGAGCCTATGCGTTTTATAAAAAGTTCAGGATTAGCCTAATCTGGTTAAGGGATTAGAGCCCACTTCACATGCTCTTAGACAGACAGATTAATGCGCAGCCATGACAAAGGTAGACAGCAGAGGACTAGGTTCACCAAAACTTCGGGGTAAAGGCTGGGGCAGAGCTGGGTCTGCATTTGTCTAGCCTGTAATTATTGAGTCAGAAACAAGAATTCAAAGCTTATTTAAATAAAATCATATTGATAATATTAGTAATTCAAAATTTGAACTGTGTCCCCTCTAGCTGATACAGAGATACACTAGTATATTCACATGGAGAGGAACAGATTACTTATTAATTAATGACATGTATTCCCAATAAAACTACGTGTTGTTGTACAGTAACTTCATGAGTCTTTCTGGGTGCAGGGTCGCCTGGGTGGCTTTATGTCCTGAAATGATGAGTAGATAAATCCATTAGCTTACAAAAAAACATCCACAATAATTTTTATAGTCAAATAATCTTTAAAGAAGACCCTGATTTTTTGTGGCAATGCTGATACCAATATTCGGAAGTAAAATAACAATCCAATATCGATATATTGGCCAATATTCTACATACGCTATACGGTATATACAGAACAAACTGTATAAAAACAACTTTTTTGCAGTGATCCCTCAACTGTGTTTGTGACATAGATATGTAAGGATATTTCCAGTTAAACAATAAACTTTATTGCCCAACATGAAATCAGTGCACTGGAACCATAAAATTCATTGGGAATTTAATGATTATAAATCAACACAGCCATATTTTTTTACATTAGTTCCTAGTTTTTATATCTGAGCATATTGGACAATATATAGTGATCACCCACAACATTGAATATTATCATTGATGATCTTGTTGCAATGCAGTGTTCTGCTGGGAAACCTTGGGTCCTGGCATCTATGTGGATGCCAATTTTTTTTTTATGTATTTTTTGGCCTTTTCATGGTTTTATTGATAGGACAGCATAGTGAATTGACAGGAAGTGGGGATGGTGATGACACGCAGCAAAGGGCCGCAGATCAGACTTGAACCCTGGACCGCTGCAGCGAGGACCAGGCCTCTGTTTATGGGTTGCACACTCTGCCAACTGAGCGACTGGGGCATCCTGTATGTGGATGCCACTTGACATGGACCACTCCTGGATGGCAGAAAATAGTGACTGAAGTGTATTGATTTTTTATTTTTTTTATTAGACTAAACTATTAGTCAGCAAATGTTTCTATAATGGTTTATAATAATCTGTTGACATTAAAACTGATGGAAAGATGCCTGTGATTCCATTACTCCACACCAGTATCCTCTAGTCCAGTAGAATGTCATAGCCTCTGGCTGTATTGTCCTACGTGCTCCCTGTGCTGTCCTGTGCTGTGCTGGTCGATTGACCACGTCCACCTATGACACCCTGGAGGTCAGACTGTAAATGAAACTGCTCAGTCAGACAGCACCTGCAGCTTAGAATAGTACCAGCTATTGATTCAGAATGATACATGTTCTGCACAGCTTTTACTTTGGATGGAAAGTGTCTCGCTCTGCTCTAAAGCTGCGTCTGTTCTACTACTGATTCCTGCTTCCCTCGCTTTCTTTGCTCCTCCCCCTTTTGTGTGTGTGTGTTGAAACGTGCATGCGCATGTGTGTTTAAGTGTGTAGCAGGGATCAGCAGAGAGTTGAGTGGAGGGAGGTGTGTGTGTGTGCGTGTGCGCGCGGTGAGGGTGTTTTGTGATGCATGGATGATGTCGCTGACATCGTCGTCACAGCCACTTTTTACACACACACCCACACACACACAAACAAACACACACACACTGTCACAGAAATAGCTGATCCTCACATTATCCAGCCAGCACAGGCAGCATTCCTGACTTCTGCACCTCACTGTCAGTATCTCGGTATTTTGGAGCCCAGTAACTGGAGTTCCCCAGAGACCACTACTAGGACCCCCATCCCCTCCACCCCCTTTTTTAGCCTGGCTCCTCAGAATGGAGCAGAGGGGAGGCTCTCGACGGAAGGGTAAGTTTTTTTTAAATTGAGCTGCTCCTTCAGTTGCCCTCTGCTAGCACAACTATCCTCAGGCTGATTCACTGGGGCTGTGTTGAGGACATTTGGTTATGTGTGCAGTGTTTTTGTTCTCTGTGGCTTTTTTTATAGGATTGGTTGGTATTGGTTGGATGCTTGTTTTGTTGATGGGCTTTCTGTAGCGTGCCTGGATAGGACGCACTGGGTTGGCTTTTGGAATCCTTCTGCTCAAGATAAATTGTTCCACTAAAGACAAATGTTACTTAATAGGAGGTGTTGGTGTGTTGTGTCCCTGTACCAGATTTAGTTTGAATTGTTTAACCGATGGAAAAATATTAACAGTAAATTAATTTGTCGTGCTTCACTCACTAAGTCTCAAATCATGATATTTGAACGACATGTGGTCCTGTATGGATCACTGTACGAGACATGATGGCACTAACTCTACCAGCTGAGTTGAGAAATTCACCATATAAATGTTTGGCTCACGTTAGTCTTTATTTTACCAAAGTACATATAACTCAAGTCATTTTCCCTTTTTCATCCCTCCTGCTTCTTAAACTTAAAGCCGATGAATGTTTTTTTTACATTAACCTCTGACTGGTTTTTGACTTTCTACTTTCTCGACTCCCGTCGTCCTTCCCTCTTTATTTTTTTTTCTAAACTGCGGGCTTACTCCGACAGTGTTAGGCAGCTTACAACGTCGTCACAGTATGCAGCTTAGCGGTTATAAATAGGATGCGTGGTCATTTATTACCAGAGTGACCAGAAAGGCTGAGCCGAACCATTAGCACATCCTCAGTGTACCTGCCGTCAGCGAGCAGAGTGCTGATGAAGTCTGACTTCAGCCTGACCTTTTCTACAGCTTCTGTGGCATCACGAAGCGCTGAGAAGCACTGAGGGAACCTGATGGCAGAAGAGCCACATTCAGTCTTTCACTAATGACAAATGACAGACTGATGAATAACTGCTTTCTGCTGTGCGGCGCTCTGAGGCAGGGTCAGGGAATCCCACTCCCTTATGTAACAATGCTGACTGTGATGTAAAAGAATGCTCTTTGAAGATCAGATGTCAGCAGCAGTGAGGATTTTCAAAACCATCTGCACATGTAGCTGCTTTATCATACAATGATAGCATGACTTTGACCAAAACATTGTGAACTTGGGGAATTTTTTGCTCTGGTACTTACAAATTCAAGCAGATGAAAGTAGAAACATTTTTTAAAATGAATTTCCTGACAGTGCTCGAAGCATATCGTTTTGGTGAAAAGCTTGAAGTGACAGTGGCAGCAGCTCTTTCATTGATCATAAGTGTGCCGTCAATTAGAGACACAGCGGTCAAATAAAAGACATCATGATGTGTGAAATGAGCCACATCGTTTTTAGTTCCTGTCAAACTTTGTCAAGCTTTTTCATTTCTCATGTCACTCAGCACAGTTATGGCCTGGCGTTTATGCCACTCATGAAACATGCAATATCTGGTACAACTAACACTGGGGAACTGATACGGCTTTTTCAGGGCAAATATCAAGACAGATTAATTGTAATAATGCAGACCGATAACCAATATGTGGAACCAATAAACATTTGCAGTAAAAATACAAATCTTGGTGTCAAAATTTAGAATAACTTGTGATGGAATATAACTAAATACAGTTTACTCAAGTCCTGCCTTTAAGTTCCAATTTTGAGGTACTTTACTTACCATTTTCTGCTACTATATACTTCCACTCACCTACATTAATTGGAAAACTTTAGTTACTTTGCAAATTCAGATGATTTACTGTGTGGTTGATTTAATCTGGTTTAGTTTATAATGGTCACTGCCATTAATGTTCTTTATAGCCTCTAGCAATGTCGCATTTTAAGGGGTCACCCAATGCACTATAGCGCAGGGACACTCTCCTCGCCACCTGCAGAAGTAGAACATGAGCGCACACACACACACACACACACACACAGCTCTCCCCACCAAACACACCTGCATTCATTCATCAACAGTAACACAAGAGGTTTCACCCTTCTGGGTTGCTTGGATTCTGTATTCAGTCTGGCATAATCTGTGAACGTTTAAAAGTGTTAACATTCATAAATGTTAAAATTGCACAAATCACATCAATTGGCAAACACACTCAATATACTGAGATGTTAATCAGTTGTTTTGTCTACCAGTTCAAAATATCTGTCTCTTTAACAGCCAGATGTTGTCCGTCTCCCAAAAAGTAAATAACTAAAAGATGCTTCAGAGTTTTGGAGAGCTGTAAAATTGAGTGACGTTTTTCTGTACGTCATTCTAGAGAGGGATCTCTCAGAGGGACAGGTCTTGTGATCTCTTTTGTCTTTTGTGTGAATGGTTATTTCAGAATTTGTCTTCACAACAAGAAAGAAAATGAAGAAAAAGAAGTCAGCAATAGGATTCAGTGTCTTCCATACGTCCAGCTTTGGTCAACTTCTCTTGGCTGACAACCAATTTGATGTGGGCGAGTTTGGGCAGAGTTCCACTGTTCAAGATCTTGTCTGGTCTTCCTTTTTTGAAGTAACCACTGTCAAAATATACAAGAAGTTCTACATAGTAATTAAGAGGTTTATTCCCTACTTAATTGCATGTCTTGTCATACCGCAGAACATTAACTAGTGGTTGAAAGGTATATTTTGTTGTGGAAAATGGGGACATAGTGAAGCAGAATGTGTCCATTCCTGGCTCCTGTCATCATCACAATAGTTAGATTGTGACTGCCACAACTCAAACATGTAACTTTAGGACCAGATTTTATTGGCCAGAGGCAAAACACAGTCATTGGCCTTATTTGACCTCGGCTTTGTTTGTTGGATTTCCTTTGCAGACCACACTGATGTCAAGTATGGTAGTCTGGCATTATGCTCAGACACCACCACACCTGTATACATGCAAAGTAAGAGGAAGTGTTGAGGAGAGGGCAAACACAATAAAAGAGATTGCAAGTTCAATACAGCACATAAACTTTTTTCACCATACCAAGAAAGAAGAAAGGGTTGTGGCCTTTAGTGCAGATTTTTTCTTGGAGTTTTGAAGTAAGGTGATACAGAACATTGTATACTCAAAGACTGTAATCTCCACTCAAGTACTGTCTGCTAAAAAAGCATGTTGATGCTTTCAGTGTAGTTTTGAGTTTGATGGGATTCAAGGTTCGCATTTTGTTGAGTAGAATGTCTGGCTCCAGTATCCATATGTTTGGGTGCACATGCGACTAAAGATTTTCATCACTCTGGTGCACCTGATATTCAACATCAGCACTTTGTGACTTTACTTTTTAAACAATTGAGGTTACTGTTATTTCTTGTTGCGTGTGCTATGAATTCAATAAAGAAAAACATTTCTTAACATCACGTATCATGTAAATGATTTCAAACAGGAACAGATAAATGAAGTTAAAATGTATTATTGCGTCCAGATGCCTGTCTGTTGAATAGATTCCGTATCAGGGTATGTACATTAAAGTGCACATAGCAGTATCACAACATAAAGATCCCTTTAGCTGCAGACATTGTTAGGCTTTATGGATGGATAAATGGATGTTTTTTGCATTTGTTATCAGTTCCACGTGAACACACACTTCATCTTCAGTGTTCCTCTCCTCCCCTCTCACGCTCTCCTCTACAGCAGGTGCATATTTGCCAACATTTACATAATTTGCTCTCTATGAACGAGTTTGTATGTGCTGTGCACTTTCAGCATTCCTGGACTGACATGAGAACAGCTGATGGTGGGAGTTTTTTGCAATGCAGGATGGGTGATATTGTCAAAGAGCAGGCTGCCATCTTTGCAGTATGTACTTGTTCGGTCATTGTGACTGAATAGATTTTGTCAGGGGAGTCAGAGCTGGACGAGGCTTTAGGAATGATTTTAGCTCAGCGTGATCTGACGCTTTCCTCCCCAGATTTCAACCCACACATTGGGAGAGCTTTTTTTAAAGCTGAACCAGACTACAAATCATTCAGTTATTTATTGTTAATCCCATATATTTGTAAGTCCTTTTTAAAGAGAGCACGTCGACATGGATTTCCAGGAAGCTGAATGAAATAGTCTATGACAACACGTGTAACGTGCACAGAGGCCAACATCTGTTAACTAGGCCAGAGTCTTGTCACTGCTACTGTATATGAATCTGGACCGTGTCCCCTGGGACTGTTAGCCACAGCACACCAAAGCGGACTCACACATACACATGTTAACGTTTACACACCAAGAGTTACGATGAGATGTCGACGTACTGACTGACACGTACAGACATCGTTGACCTCCACCTTCTGTAGAATTATTGTTCTTTGTGCCTGTGCTTTTTCTTTAGTACATAATCTACACTGACTGCAGTAATGGCAGTATATGTGAATTTGTGACAGCTGGCACCTTTGCCGAGTTTGGGTGGTGATTTGCAAGGGAAGCTTTAGGTCACGGGAGGAGTGGACAAAATTTCTCACATTTTCAGTGTTTCTAGCTTAGCTTTCTAGCTTCTAGCACCACATTGTGACGACATTTTTGTTCCCCTTTAGACATGAAACATTAAGACACAGAGATACAAATAGTGCATCAGAGAAAAATATAAAAGCTCTTCTCAGTTTGCTTCTTTTGCTTTAAACTACGACTCTAACTAACAGTTTTTCTATCATTATGAGCTGTGGACTTGGGTCATGTGACTTGGTCTTGAGTTAGATCTTTAGTCACAAGTTTGATGACTCCAGATTAGAATTGACAAAATAAAAAAAAAACTTGCCACTCAACTTGGATTTAAACACCATCGTGACTTCACTTGGACTTGATCCTTGATCCTCCTGTTATTTAAAAAGTAAGCATTCCATCAATCACTAATTTTCCTTCATTTCTTCATCCATCTAACGTTAACACCACGGGTCCTAAATTAACACCCACCAAGTATCAAATGCAGGTAGATTCCAAGAGTCCCTGCTGCATTATGTTGCTTCTGTCCTTTAATGTCCGTCTGTCTCAGAGTTTGACACACACAGGGACGGGGACCTCATGGTGGATTTAGGCGCGCCTCTTAAAGTCTGAAATCTGCCTTGCCTTGTACAGCAAAGCGTGTGGGCGCTGACAGGGACTTCTATGAGGCAGTGAAGCTCGTAATCTCAGAAGCATTAACAATATCCCATTCATTTCTACAAAGACACATTTTAAAACCTCTCTTTAAAAACATCTCATCCATTATTATTATGCAACTCAACCATTTTTCTCAACAATAGGTCACAAAGTGCTTCTGTAATAATTCAAACTATTTTACTGCAGCATGTTTTGATACTTTTTAATATGCATACTGTATAGTTTGGCTGGTAAAACATTTGCTTGCCTGATTTTTTTTCATCTACCAGTCTGCCTTGGCATTGAGTCAAAAAGCTTACCTCAGACAATAACACCAGACTATTAATTCCCACAGTACAGAATTTTTACTAACACCATTTTATAGCTGTGTCACAATATATCTTCTTAACTATATTATTGGACTTATATAATGTCACGTAACCATTACACTCATTCTGTTCACTACCTGATTGATGTCTAAACCACCGGACACGTGGGCACCTTCTAAAAGCTGAAACTTCACCTGATTTAGAAACGGTGCCGCCAGTTTTAGCCTGCCCCCGGGCCTCAAAGAGGATTTAGCTGGTGTCATTTAAGACAATTATTACCCGTGGTGTGTAGCGTCCTACCAAGCTAAGCGATGACTGACAGGCCGGTTCAGTCCAGGCTGCATCCTCACACTACAATGGTCATTGTGTTGTATTCATTCCCCGTCATCTCAGCTTATTGAATCATGGCGCCCTCTCACCTAATGTGTTCTAGCGTACAATCAGACTGCGTTTTAAAGAGCTTCTCAGTACAAGGACGTAGTGACTTTCCCTGTGATTACCGCTGCGCTAAGCCATGCTGCAAGCCTCTTATTCCCCCCGCAGCTGGATCAAGCAGTAAAAGTTACCCATGAAATCCCCACAGAAGCCAGAGTTCACAGTAGGAGGCTCCACTGATGAGTGAAGAAGAGCTGGCAGAGAGCCGGGCTCAACAATGGACCCTCATGGTTGGGAATATTTCCTGTAGTGTCTGGGGCTTTTTATCAAAGAGTCTTCATGAACTATATCACTTTATAATAGTACTTTTAATGGTTCACGTTTGACTTCTTGGAAAAGTCATCATCATGGCCACAACCACACCAGATATTTCCTGTAGAACTGAGATTAATAATGGAGACAAATCCTTTTAAGAGGATGACTGAGGATGTCCAACACATTTTCTTTCCTCACAGTGTATAGTAAAGTAATCCATTAAACCTTGAATTGAATCATTTCATCTCTTCCAACATAAAATAAAGCTGTAACTATTTGATAATTGATGAATCCTTTGAGCAGTTTTTCAGGTGAGATAAGGTGAGCCAAACAGTCTCTGGTTTCAGTTGCTCAGATTGGAGGATTTGGGTTTTACTGTAAATTGAACTTCTTTGGGTTTTGAACTTCTCATCAGATGATCTGAAAATGTCAATCAGCTCTGAGAAGTCATGCTGGATGTTTTTTTTTCTGTCATTGTGTAGTAATGGATACATCTTTAAAGTAGTCACATAAAGCAATACAAGCACAAATTGTTTGCAGACCAAGTGCATGGAGCAATATTTTGTCAACAGTAATCATAAAGACATGCTCTTCACATATTCTAGATTAAAAAAAACAACAACAAAACAATCAAAGAGCAGGATCGCCTCTAAATTGTCAGACACAGACACAAAAGTGTCTCCAGACAGAACTGACTAGTTATTGTACTGCTAGTGTTCAGTTCGAGCTTGCAAAGTGGATTCTCACCTGATGTTTATCAGGTTCTGAGGTCAGTAAAAGTAGTGGATTTTAATTTAATGGTGACTGTATGACTATTTTTTGCAAAATATGGCTGCATTTGTTGTGCCTGGCTGATGTGCTGCTGTCAAAATAGCCACAATTAATGGTGAGAACAGCACCAAACTTCAGCAACAGTACATGTACAGTCCCAGCACACAGTACGAAGCATCAAACATCTGCTAGCTTTGCCGGATTTTTATTGAAAAGACAGCACAACTCACCCTCTCCTCCAGCAGCCTGCTCATTGTGGGGAAGCCCTGACGAGTCGATTACAGAGTGCAGTAGATTTCCGCAGCTCAAGGATGAAAATGTATAATTATTACTCCATTACTTCCCTTATCTTCCCTGTCAGCTCTCGATAATAAGAACTGAGCATTCCATGGAGTAATAATCATACATTTTCATCCTTGAGCTGTGGAACTCTACTGCACTCAGTAATCGACTCGTCAGGGCTTCCCCACACAGGCAGGCTGCTGGAGGAGAGGGTGAGTTGTGCTGTGTTTTTAATACAAATCCAGCAAAGCTAGCAGATGTTTGATGCTTCGTACTGTGTGCTGGGACTGTACATGTACTGTTGCTGAAGTTTGCTGCTGTTCTCACCATTAATTGTGGCTTTTTGATGGCGGTTTCTAGTTGGAGACATAAGCTGCAGTGTATTGTTTTCGTGCGGTCTTTTCTGAGGTTGCTACAACTAGCTAAGCTAGCGGTCGGCAAACTTGATCTCTCAAGGGGGGGTCTTACCCGGTGTCATGGATTAAACTTACACCGGAATATCCCTTTAAGAGGTTTATAGTCACCACCTCCATTTCCTGTTGCATTTCCTCTCTAGTATTTCTTTTGGAATCCCATGTTTATTGTGTTGTTGTTTGTCTTATTGACTTTATAGTGTTTAATTGTCTATAAATCAGAACGTACCATTTTTGTCGATGTGTGTGTTTTGCTGAGGCTTACGCCAGCAGACTTTTATTACCTGTGTCGCATGTTAGAACTGGGATCTGCTTCCACTGCTGAATTGAACTGTTTACACTGCTGCAGTCATGTCAGATATCTCAGCCCAACACTCTATGCTGTCTGTTCATTTAAAACATTTGCTCGGTGTGTTGTTGTACAGGCAGCAGCAAAGACACAGCATGGTTCACAGTCTGGTGCTAGAATGTCTGTGAAGATGGCTCGACTGCTGTGAGTTTGGTGGAACGTAAGACCTTTGAAGTTGTGTCATCTTTTGTCCTCTAGCTCCTTGGGTAGGAGCTCAAACTGAGATCAGATTCTTAATTAAAGAACTTGTGAACTTTCCTTGTGAAATCCTGCTTTTGTTTTACTGCAAGGGTTCATCTTCCAAGTAAATAAGTCAGTTGTTATCATGTCATATCATGTTCTATGCTTCTTAATTGGAAAGAAATCTGCTCAAGTTGTTTAATCCTTAAATTACAAGGTGAACACATTTTATCACATCAAAAGCTAGAAATACAGCAGCCAAACACCTCAACCACTGTCTCAGCTCATTGTCACCTGTCTATAAGAGTCTGTGTGGTTTGGTATGCCAATTATTTCAGTGTGTCAAATCCACTTGCACATGTGCTGTTAGTGCTGTGTCATCCATATTTCTTTCAGTGTGCTGTGTGATGTGTGTGTAACGTTAACGTCTCAATGTCACATTCTGCTCAAATGATCTGGTGCTAGATTTGTTGGATTCAGTTCAGGTTTTGTAGTACAGTTTGTTGTTTTTGTGTACAAGTTCTCGCTGATTATCTTGTTTCAGGCTGTCTTTTTATGCATCAAGCTGATTTCATTTTTAATTTTTCTCCCAGTGCTTAGGTTTGATGATTACTTATATATGTTTAATAGAATCTGAACAGATAATAATAAGACTTATTTTTTCTGAAAAGCGTATTAATTTGCAATTTGCTGATTTCAGTGCTTTCAGAGTGTGTGATTTGTTTGTTTTCTTTGCTCAGTGACATAAAGTGAGAGTCCATTTACATTTCTAAAGTTTAGATTTGAATTATTTATGCATTTCATGAGAAGTCCTCAACACGATATCCTGGAATATTAAAGATGTATATCACAATATCAAACTCAAGTGCGGTTGAGTGCCAGGCAGAGACTCCAAAGTGGCTCTGGAGCATTTAGTCTGCACTGTTTTCAAAATCAAAAATACTTTCACCTCAATAATGGTTTGGGATTGTTAGCAGGAACCACTTGCACATTGTTTTTTCATGTTATCAGGTCATGATGATAACATCCCTCCAACTTTGTTGTGAACAGATTAGGTACAACCCAGACATTGTTAACACATGTTAAACCTACACTACGTTTGTTTTAAAGAAACAACTGTGTTGTGTCTCCACAGGTGATGGCGTCCCGAAGGAAAACAGCCCCTTCATCAACAACACAGACATCGACAAAGGCAACAGCTATGATGGCACCAACATGGCCCTCTTTGAGGTATTGGTCCTGCAGCTTTCAGCATCATTGACTTGATATAGCTTCTTCACACAGAACCAGAGGGATGTTTTACTACACTAGAAAACGAGTCTGATTTGTCTTGGCAACATCTTCTTGGCCATGAAGGAGAAACCCCAAAGTGGAGTGGTAGAAGCTGCAAATACATTACTATTCTATTTAAGTAAGGATTCTCTGGCAGATCCAGTTCTGCAGTTTTTAATTTGAACCAGCCTGTAAAGCACAACACTTGATGAATGCACAGTATGCAAAAACATCAGGGTGGTGAACTAAATATATCCACAAGGAGGTAAAAGTACCAATCTTGTCTGCACTCAATGCACCAATCAGAAAGTCTCTTTTCCATAAATACTGCGTTCCTCCAAGTTGATTCAGCCAAACCTCTGCCAGGTGCCTTGCTCTGCCATTTGGCAGACCTTGCTGCTCTGTGGTGACTGGCACATGTATAGGATCAATTAAGCACAGCAGCTTCTAATTTCCCCTCTCAGCATGAAGCCGACCCAGCCATGCTATTCTGAGATACTTTGAACAGTTCAACATCAAATATTGAACTGTGTATTTTGATCCCAGAAGAGTTTATGGTAACTGAATACTCAAAGGCCAAAATAAAGTTCTAAAAGTATTTTAAAAATCTGAATGTTATATGCCGTCAAAACATAGATTATGTTACTGTTGAAGTTAGTCCAAAGGATACGTTTGCTCAGAATGTCAACAGATGTTTTCCCTCTTGCAGGAGGAGATGGACAGCAACCCGATGGTGTCATCTCTCCTCAACAAACTGGCAAACTACACCAATCTCACCCAGGGTGCCCAGGAGCACGAGGAGGCTGAGGAGGACGAGGGGCCCAAGAAGAAAGCTGTTAAGGTACATGACCGGAGAGCCTTGTTCATACACTGTCTGTCAGAGCTCTGAGGTGGAGTTGTCTACATACAGTACAGTGAGGTACCGTACAGTTGCATATTAACAGTTGTACTTTTAAACATGCTGAACCTCATTACATAACAGGGTCTTTGACCGATGAAGCCCTGCCGTTTGTTTTGTCCTCAGATCATTCTGGGTGGGTATGCAAAGTGGAAGACCTGATTTTCCTCTCCACAGCAGCATTTTTCCATGCCTACCCTTTTCCCTATGTACCATTGTAGATGCCACAATAATAATCGTTTTTTAAACTCTGTGGCATGCCATTGATTGAGAATTTTATTTTTATACAACCAAACTCTTTCAAGTATTACCTGTCGAAAACAGCAAGCTTCCTTTGAGGCAACACTGTTATTTAAAGGCTATATTTTTTGTAAAGCACGGCTATTTCTTTAAAGGAGTAATTTGTAAGATATGGCCAGAGTTTTAGTTTATTAAAAAAAGTGTATTAACGTTATCAACAGAATGTGAAGAAACTGCACTGCAGAGATGTCTACTGAAGTTAGCATGCTAACCAGCTAGCCCCAGCCCATCCTGTTTCATAATAGCACTTTGTTCGTCAAGAGGCAATAGTCTAGCTCAGGTAGTTTCAGGTGGGAGATATACATAATGCCAGCTATAAGTGTGATAAATGAACATGATAAACTCAAAATGTCAAGTAATGAAATATGTCAAGTTTCTTTCTTTTACTGAACTAAGGCAAGCTTAATCACCTCATTAACTCATAGTTAAACGCTCTTCATTCCAATTCGACATAAACAAAATCAAACTCACTGTTTTTTGACAATTACCTCTGGTTTGGTCTAAATAACTTCTTAATTTAACAAGTTAAATGTGAAAATATTCCAGCTCTACACGCTGATTACACCCGCTGCTGATATCCGATTCTCTTTCAGTGTTCCGCTGCTTCATGCCTCTTCTGAGCTGCTGTAAATCGCCTCCATACTGTATCTCTTATCTTTGAACTGACCTCCCTCAGTCTCTGATGCTGTGTTTACTCCTCGTCTGGTTTCCTGCTGTGTTCACTTAGGCTCCCCCGTGATCTGAGGTCTCGGTCCAGGCAAACTCCTGACTCCATGGCTGACTGAGCCATGAGCTAATTAGCTAACTATAGCTAGCTACAGCCAAGGAAAGCTAGCAAAGAGCAACAGTTGTCAGTTACTCTGGTGATATGCTGCCTTTTTGAAGCTACTTTCGAATTCTGGCCATATTCTACAATTTACACCCTTTATCTGTTGACCCTGTTGGTTGAGTGAGAGAACAGCTGTAAAAGTCCATTATGTAGATGTAATAAGAAATATACTGCTGGTAGTCCAGCAGTTACTATCTCCTGTGAGTCAGCCCAAGCCTTGCTCTTCAGTCAGTCACAATTGTTCTTGTTTTCTCCTCTGGAAACATTGGATACTCATGTTTCAATTTCTTAGAGAAGAAAAATTAAGAGTAGCCACAGTGCTGCCATGTGGCACATACATGCTTCTGTGACCACAGCTTCAGTCCCATGCCAGTTGCTCCATCCTGTCCCCTGCATGGAAATCAGCCTCGGGCAGCTCCCATTGGCTCGCAGGGACGTCTTGTTTAAGAATTACACTGACACCATTGTCGCCCCTTTTTGTCCGGACCAGTGTGACTCGTGCTGCACATTTGGGGACACATGGCTGAAAAGGTAGCTACTTGTCAATCTGAAGCGATCGATTCAAACGTTTTTTGTCAGAAGAATGTAATATGTTCCTGTTGCCTGAGCCTCCTTACATGCTGTTGCGAAACTACTGTTTTTTGCAAGGAATGCTACATTTTGGGGTGGAAGCACTGAGGGATGGTCGACAAATTTTGTTGCTGGTTGCAGGGCAGTTAGAGTGGTTTATATAAATGTTTGCCTGATGTAAGTCTTAGGTCTTAAACCTATATCAAACAACATCTTTAATCGTGTTTTGAAGAACATTAAGTGTGATCTTTACATTGCCGCAGCTTTTGCTTTGCAATTATGATGTTGACCTGTCAAAAAGATGGTTAGAATAAAATGTTGCATGAGTGAAAACATAGCTTATAAGTCATTATCAAGAATAGGAAATGTTTTTATGCTATCTTGGATAAGAGCACTTAAAATATGCTATCCTATTACTAATCACACATTAATCGGTTTGACTGATGGTATTGTTTTCTGTCCTGCTTCACCCCCTCCCCTCCTCTGCAGAGCCCTCAGATGGGGACCTTCATGGGTGTCTACCTCCCCTGCCTCCAGAATATCCTGGGCGTCATCCTGTTCCTGCGTCTTACGTGGATCGTCGGCACTGCCGGCATCTTGGAGTCCCTGGCTATTGTCGGCTTGTGCTGCTCTTGTGTGAGTACTCGACCCTCATGAATACTTGATCCGTCTTTGTTGGAACATTTGCACCTCCACTCTTATGTTTGGTGAATAAAATTGGCTGGTCTGACTCTTGATATGGATGTTATTTGTACTTTATCAAGGTTTTACAGTTTAAGCCATTAGAGGAATGACGTGCAAGAATATATAAGAGTGAACTTTTAAGGTACACGTCCAGCTCTTGAATGCATTATGACTACATTAGAACATGAGCCTGAATATATGTCCATATGCTGCTGGAGTGCTGTGGACATTAGGGGGAGACACTGTTAACTTTTAATAGTGGACTGATTCAAATGTTTGAGTGACATCAGCACTGAATGACCGGCAAGTCGACTTAGCGGCTACTGATCCCTGCTATATTTAGCCGCCGTGACTCTCCATTTCCCATACGTTCCCTGCTTCTAATGGTACCTGGCAGCTTGACGTGTAATCCCTCCATCTGCAAAGTGTCAGAAACACAGCGACATGCACACCCACACAGTGGCTATATTTGCCAATCCCGCGGCAGACAATGGATTACGTCAGTTTAATCACGGAAAGTACAAACCAAGACCTCAAGTACCGTGTCAGTCGAATGTTTTTTGCCTCGTACTGGAGTGCTTTCATGGTTTAACACGGTCAATTCCACTACAAGTCTAGCAAAGTGACGACAATGCAGATCATGCAAAGTGAAGAATCAAGTATAAAAAAAATATTTCCATTCCTTTGTGACTGAATGAAGCAATTAAAGCCACAAATGTTGAATGTTTATTTATGTTATTATTTATTTAATTTCCAAAGTGTTTGTATTGTAAACGCTCAGTAAAAAATGTTCCCCACTTCCTTGCGCCTGCTATGAATTAATATCAGATTCTGTATCTCTAAAAACTGTTGGCCTAGAAAGACGGGGACACCACTTATATATGACAATCTAGCTTAGTGCGTTTGGAGGGTTTGCCCTCAACTGCATCGCTGCCGTTACATAATAAGAGAGACGAGCTTAGGCAAACAGATTAATGTTCATTTTCACTGCTTAGATCACGTCTGACTTTGAACTTGATGCCTCCACATCAGCCAGCTGTTTATAGGCCAGATTTCACGATCCCTTGACCCAACACCAAAAATATATTCAAAATAACCTGAACAAAGTTCAGTTGTTGTCTCTAAAAGACCTACTGTATTATTCTCATATAATTTGATTCAGTCATTCTTGTACTTTCACTGTTTGCTAAATTAAAGGTCCATTTTATTGCAGAGAGACAGATGAAAACAAAGAGGAATCACACTAACATATCAAGTACAAAACACACTCTCTCATTAGCTCACTACACAGCACTGCATACGGAACACTTCCACCGTATGTGTTGCTCAACATGTACACAGTGGTTGCATTGTGTTTATAGGTCACCATCAGCACCTGGACTGTCTAAAATGCTTCCACGTCAGCGCTACAGTCACTGCTTTTAATGAATAGTGATGGGAATGGAAGTGTTTTTTGACTCTTGAGGTCATGATTACATTTGTGTGTTAAAATGCAGTATTGTTCTCAAGACTGCATTGGTCACATCATAGTAGAAAATTGCCAATAAAATATTTCAACTTTACTATTAGTGACATTGTTTTCCATTGTAGCACTATACTCTAATGTTACTCTGCTTCTGGGATAAAAAAAAATAATAGATATATAATGTAATCTTAGTTTTAATGGCTGCACCTTTCTAAACATACTTAAATTAGGGCTGCACAATATTGCTTCATCAGCAATAATCACATCACATGATGCTCAATGTCAAATGTGGCAGATGAACTCAAACATGTCCTGCAACAACTCTTTTGCTGCTTGATCCAAAAGGAAAATTCGCACAGCTCCCATTTTCTATGACTAATCTACATGCTTTGCGTGTCCCATAAAATACACTCCCCCACAAAATCACCTAGAATTATTCTAGAATGAAGAATCTTTCCAGATAGAGCTATTGAAGGTATTGGGAGGTATTCCTTTATTTCTTGGTACTGTATATATTGCAGAAAACCAAAATATCTCTGTTAGTTTTTTCCAATATCAGTCAGCTTTACCATGAATGTATCAACCGTATCATCTCCACACTAGAGAAGTTATTATATGAAGCTAATAGAAATACCCAGATCTGAGGTGTTTAGTTTCAAGCCAGTAATTCAGTGCTGTAAATCACCTCCATACAATTTCAATTTCAAGCCAGTGATGTATTGGTTTACTTCAGTGGAATTCTTTTTGCTTAATGCGGATCTGTTGCAAACGGTGCATTTGTCAAGTCGTAGTCAGTCACCCTGTGTGGGGCTGACTACAACTCTGGCTCTGGTTGAGTTTCTTCTAGAAGTCTGCTTAGTTTACTAAAAAGCAGGTGGCTGACGTGTCCATGTGACTTATTGGAGATGTGTAGTGATCAACAGTAAAGATGTTCCTGTAAGCTCTGTCTTTTGCCTGGAATTCATTTGTGGTAAAGACGAGCTTGTGCCTGGCTGCGTAGGATTTTAGAGGAAGCAGGATGTAAAAGTGCCAGCTAATTGGCTTTACTCCAGCTTGTCTGCCACTTTAAACCGGACACCCGGCAAAGAGTACAAGGTTTATATTGGTCATGTCCTTGTCCCAGCCCTCCCTCCCTCCCACCTCGTACTCATCCTCCTCTCGCTTTTGTCCTCTCGTCTCTCACCTTCATGCTTTCTCCTTTCCCTCTTTCCTTCATCCTCTTACTTTTAGCTTTCACGTCTTTGCTTCTGTTCTCCTCTTTGTTCCCGTTATCTCGTCTCCCTGCCCTTCTCCCTGATCTGTCCTTTCTCGCGTCCGGAAGCACTGTTAGGTAACACGCTGACGTAAATATCCTCCGCCACAATGACTGATTTCACGGAAAAGCTCATATCCATTACCGATCCACAAGATTTAGACCATAAGCCCCTTAGACGTATTTTAACAGGCTGAATGCTAGATAAACCTCCTCACGACTTTTATTGTTTGAAAAATCTGGAACATAAATATAAATTGAATTGCTTATGGGCATGAAAAATAGACCAAGGAGGTGCATGTAAATTGTCATTTGAATGGCAAACAAACTCTCTTGTTGTAAAGCGGCATTGGAAATGAAATGACTGTAAATACTGGCTCATATTTCAAAAGAAATTCATCAGCGTGAAGTTGAGTTTCTTCTGATGTTGTTCCTTGATGTCTTCTTTCCACAGACCATGCTGACAGCCATATCCATGAGTGCAATCGCTACTAATGCGTCGTGCCAGGTAAGATTAATAATGAAGATTGATTATTAAGACAAAAGACTTGTTACGGGGTTCAAATGGAGTTACAGCAATTCATAGGGTGACTGCTCTAGCTGCAGCTGGAGTGGTGCTATTTTATTAGCTGTTGAATAAAATAATTTTTCAGCTTTATGCATTTGTATCAAATAAAATCCTCCTTTCCTTCATCGTTAGCTTATTTTATGGTAATTATGACAATTTCAGGCTTGACCAAAACACTTTCCCGTGTTTATACGTTGATGTGATAGAAAATCTGCACGTTCTGAATAGTGTTGTTTTTGGCGGCCTGTTTTACTTTTAGTTTTAGTCTAGTCTTTGTGTCAAGCTAGTTTTTATTAGTTTTAGTCACATTCATACTCCTTTTAGTCGTGTAAAGTTTCAGTCGACTAAAAGTCTGAGCATTTTAGTCTTATTTTAGTCAGAATTGTCCTTGACTATTTTAGTCTAGTTTTAGTCAAAGATTGTATTTAGCCAAACCCATTTTACAATTCAAACAAGGTTATCTTATTATTATATTATTGCTACCTTATAGACTCAACAATACATCCATTCCAGACACAGAAGACGCTCTGATTTGAATTTACAACATATTTATTTTAACTAAGAACCCACTTTACACTCTTTCTCTCTAACAAACTGTTTACCTTGCCTTGTTTGGTGTAATTTTTCTCAGCACAACCTCACTTATGTGACTGTACAGTTATTTTTTAATTTTGACATACTATATTAATACAGTGGACCTAAAATCAAACAAAAATCACAAAATCCGAGTAGGGAAAAGTTAGATTTTTAAAAAAAAAAGCTGACTGAAGAGAAGTTTGTTTCTGTTTTCTCACTCTGCTCCGCCTTTTGTCTCCCAGCCGGAGGCTCGTACTACATGATTTCCAGGTCTCTGGGTCCAGAGTTTGGTGGAGCTGTGGGTCTCTGTTTCTACCTGGGCACCACCTTCGCCGGCTCCATGTACATCCTGGGTACTATAGAGATCCTGCTGGTGAGTGAGCGCTGTGTGTGGACCGCTTCCATCGAGTGGCTATCCTCTGCTGCTTGCTCCATCCACCTGTGAATCTTATCCAGATGGTGGATGAAATAATAAAGCATTTTATTGTTCGCTAACAGTGAAATAACTATTTACTAAAATTTTAATAAGCAAGTTTATTTGAATTGATTAAATAAAACTATAAATGTATCGTTTATTAACAATGGTTATTCTAAAGTGTTACTTAATAAACTTGAAATAATAAGTCCAGATTCTTATTTTCTCTGTCTTTCTCTCCCTCCCATGCAGACGTACATCGTGCCAAAAGCAGCCATCTTTGTGGCGGAGAAAAAAGAGGACGAGGTGAACGCCCTGCTCAACAACATGCGTGTTTACGGCACATGCTGCCTGGCACTGATGTCCATCGTCGTCTTTGTGGGGGTGAAGTATGTCAACAAGCTGGCGCTGGTCTTCCTGGCCTGTGTCATTCTCTCCATCCTCGCCATCTACGCTGGAGTCATCAAGACCATCTTTGAGCCACCAGACTTTCCGTGAGTCCAGTGAACAATCACCTTGGATATGATCCAAAAGTGACATCAGGCTTGTCAGCCAGCCTGATTGACTAACAAAGATGACATTTCAGTGTTTATCAGTATGTTTGACCAGTTTAGATCATTAGACTCATGTGATCTCTGTATTATCCTGTCTTCCTCCACACAGTGTCTGTATGTTAGGGAACCGCACTCTGCAGAACCACAACTTCGACAGCTGCCTTAAGATGGAGGTTATCGATAACCTGACGACCACCACCAAGCTGTGGAAGCTTTTCTGCGACGGGCCCGAGTTGAACGCCACCTGCAACGAATATTTCATCAACAACAATGTGACCAGCATACAGGGCATCCCTGGCCTCACCAGCGGAGTCATTTCAGGTTGGAACAGTAGCAGTGTGCTCATGTGGTGTGCTTGTAAAAAAAAAAGATAAATGGAGGGCTTGGACAATGTTAGATACTCAACATATCCATCGGAATCTCTTTCTGTCTTCTGTCTTTATGTTTAATCTGTCAGTCTTTGTACAGAGGACACATTTTCTTTGGGGTCAATTACATCCTGCTTGACATCCTGATTTGTAAAGAGCTTTGCCTGTCTTGTTTAAGTGAAATTCTAATTTCTGTTTCCTTGTGTCCTGTAGAAAACATGTGGTCCGTGTACGGCCCTCTGGCTATGATGGTGGAAAACAAGAATCTGCCGTCTTTCGGAGGAAGCGACCCCGCCCAGGACATCTACATGCCTTACGTGGTCAACGATATCACCACGTTCTTCACTCTGCTGGTCGGCATCTACTTCCCGTCTGTCACCGGTGAGATTCTGAGAAGAGCCACACACAGTATGATGTGGGAGTAATTGTTGTTCGTGTGTAACAGCTTTTGACTTCCATTCTGGTTCAAGTTGAAGATTTCACATAAATGGATTGATTTTCTGTTTTGACTGCCCCTTCCAGGTATCATGGCTGGTTCAAACCGGTCAGGTGACCTGCGTGACGCCCAAAAGTCCATTCCCATTGGGACCATAATGGCTATCGGTACCACGTCCTTCATCTGTATCCTTCAACCTTTTTGCGACGCTGATACCAGAAAATGTAGTCACACAGCTTCAACTGTAGAATTCAAAATGTTCTATTCTATTTTCAAAATGTTCTAGCTCAGTCAGCTCTGCCCTCAAGTGCTTACATAGATATATACATATAGTGTGGCTGGATATTGCTGCAAGGTTATTTATCCCTCAGTTTAGCAGTTGCCAGGTTTGTAGGATGTTGACAGGAATACTTTGTTAGACCCACCTGTTAGATCTTTGGATTGGATGTACTCTCCTGAACAGTGCTTCCCAGACGTCACCTGTGTCGTGCTCTTCGGTGCCTGCATCGAGGGAGTTCTGCTCCGAGACAAGTAAGAGTTTAAAGTGAAAATTTGCCCCAAAACTGAAAATTCACTCCGTATGTAGCCACTTGAGGGCACACAATTAAAGTTATTGAGTCACTGAGTGCCCTCATCACTGATTCGATCTCTTTCAGACTTAATCACTTGCACGTATTTTACATCCATGTGACGTGAATGGACCACTGTGCCCTCTCAAACGCTTCTTTATCCTGTTTCTGGGTCACGACAACCATCGAAGATCCTTGTAAATAATTTAACAGTGATATCATAAGGAGCTTATAATTGTGTGTAAGGTCATTGCACAGGCGTCTTTTATGTCAACTTTGATTTATTACAACACATCAGATGTACATTTAAACCCAGCGTGTGCTTTCTATTAAAACATGTAGACCCATCGTATATTTTAATTCACAAATTGTCCCCTATTCATTCAAGGTAAACAGACATTTTGTCTCAGTGAATACAAAGACACTTGTCTTTCACATATTTTGTGTTCAGGGGACAGGGCTGGTGTTATTTTCTGTTTTAATTAGTGGCAACAAATCCCATGAAAAGACCAAAAGCTGCAATTCTTCAGTAGATATATCTCAATGCTTTAGCTTCTCTCCAGCCTGTCGAAGGTTGTAAACCCCAAACTGTTCACTCCTATTGATGTGAAACCTTTTCAAAACAGGTCAGAAATATGTACTCTATATACTCTTACATTTACTGTTGATTTGGGATTAGAGGACAAGAGGAAAACAAAGAAAATCACCATACGTATCCTTTAAATTGTTTGACATTATGGTAAAGTATCATATCATATGTGCTGAATAAGTAATTATGGTCCAATATGTTTTTTTGCATTGCAGATTTGGTGACTCGGTGAAAGGGAACCTTGTTATAGGCACGCTATCCTGGCCCTCCCCCTGGGTCATTGTGATTGGCTCATTCTTCTCCTGCTGTGGGGCGGGGCTACAGAGTTTGACAGGTGCCCCTCGGCTGCTGCAGGCCATCGCACGAGACGGCATCGTACCGTTCTTACAGGTTAGGCACACGCTGGCAACACCAATACAGTCAAAGCAAAGTTCATCCTCGTGTTTTTGTCTTGAATTTTCTTCGCGTGTGTGTGTGTGTGTTAGGTGTTTGGTCACGGGAAAGCTAACGGCGAGCCCACCTGGGCTCTGCTGCTGACCGCTGGAATCTGTGAAATCGGCATCCTCATCGCCTCCCTGGACGCCGTGGCTCCCATCCTCTCCATGTCAGTATCTGCTTTCTTAATCTTGTTTTGCTTTCCATAAAAAGAGATCAGCAGGTAAAGTCTGTAATCCCTCAGGTGTTTGGCTTCTTAAAGCCTCTTACAGTAGGTCATAAAGTGGAGATTCAGATAATAAGTGTGCGTTAGATGCTGACTGATTTTCTTCCTTCCGCAGGTTTTTCCTCATGTGCTACCTGTTTGTCAACCTGGCCTGTGCAGTGCAGACTCTGCTGCGAACGCCTAACTGGAGGCCGCGCTTCAAATACTACCACTGGTGGGTGATGAATGATTCAGTCTTCCAAGTACATCGTCCCTCTGCAGCACTTTCTCTAGATTCACTCTCTAACAGTTACTGTATGGAAGAGGAGAAGGACTGTATCTTCAAGTCTTCAAAGTTTGTCAGGCCCTGTGAAACCAGTCAGGGACATACTGTTGAGATGACTGAGGCTTTCCTAATGAACTTGCCAGGAATCACACACACACACACACACACACACACACACACACACACACACACACACACACACACACACACACACACACACACAGACCACAGCCACACCTGTTCAGTTTGATGACGGCCTTTACTGAGATTACTTCCACTACAAAGGTTGAGGACAATACAGGACCACAGCACTATTGTTAGCATCATTTCATCATTTTACTCGAGGTGTAAGCCTCTCTGCGGTCCTTTCTGAGCTGGTTACATATCATTAAGATGTTTCCATGAATGGATGGTCATGTCATCGATGGACTGGAGGGGTAAAGTGTGTGTTCTCTCCTGCAGGGCTCTGTCCTTCCTGGGGATGAGCTTGTGTCTTGCGCTCATGTTCATCTCCTCCTGGTATTACGCTATTGTGGCCATGGCCATCGCCGGCTGCATCTACAAATATATTGAATACAGAGGGTAAGAATACATTTGTAATGTTCTTCATAGGTATACAGTAAAACTTGGAAAAGGAAAAGTTCACTTATGACAGTAGGTAAGAAAAATTGGGCTGACAGAAACAAGACTTAATGAAAAGGAAATTGAATTAAATATCCAAACAAAAATAAGTTTAAGAGCTCAGTTCTTGTGAGGACATTCCAATCCTTCAAAATAAAATACTTCAATCTGTTTTAAATCTCAAAGATAGAGATGTATACTGATGAAGTCACTCACCAGAAGCCCTTTTACATTACATTTACATTTTTTAACATTTTACTTTTTGATTTATACCAAATCCAGCTTTTACTGTCAGGCTTGAGCTTTAAAAAATGGCTGCGAGTAGGTTTACTGATAAATGTTGCCACAGAAATTGTTCTTACAGCTGCAGAGAAACTGGACTAAATCAGCAAAACACACAGTAAATCCTTTAAACCACAGCAGACAGGTGTGAAAACAGTGAGAGGCGTTCAGATCCACACACTGGCATCAGTTTTTATCAGTCTGCGTGTGTTCTCATTTTTTTGTGCGTCGTCAATCAATTTCTGCCTTCAGGGCGGAGAAGGAGTGGGGAGACGGCATCCGCGGCCTCTCCCTCAACGCTGCACGCTACGCCCTCATTCGCCTGGAGGAGGCTCCACCACACACCAAGAACTGGAGGTACAGTAAAGTTTATGTGTGTGTGTGTGGCACGCGTGTGTGTGTGTGCACGTGTGTGTGTCTGTCTGTGTGTCTGTCTGTGTATGTGTGTCTGTGTCTGTCTGTGTGTGTATGTGTGTCCGTCTGTCTGTGTGTGTGTGTGTGTGTCTGTCTGTGTGTGTATGTGTGTCCGTCTGTCTGTGTGTGTGTGTGTGTGTGTGTGTGTCTGTCTGTGTATGTGTGTCCGTCTGTCTGTGTGTGTGTGTATGTGTCTGTCTGTCTGTGTGTGTGTGTGTGTGTGTGTGTGTGTGTCTGTCTGTGTATGTGTGTGTGTGTCTGTCTGTGTATGTGTGTGTGTGTCTGTCTGTCTGTGTATGTGTGTCTGTCTGTCTGTGTGTGTGTGTGTGTGTCTGTCTGTCTGTGTGTGTGTGTGTGTGTGTGTGTGTCTGTCTGTCTGTCTGTGTAGTGTGTGTCTGTCTGTCTGTCTGTGTATGTGTGTCCGTCTGTCTGTGTGTGTGTGTGTGTGTGTGTGTGTGTGTCTGTCTGTGTGTGTGTGTGTGTGTGTGTCTGTCTGTCTGTGTGTGTGTGTGTGTGTCTGTCTGTCTGTCTGTCTGTGTATGTGTGTGTCTGTCTGTCTGTGTGTGTGTGTGTATGTGTGTGTCTGTCTGTCTGTGTATGTGTCTGTGTGTGTGTGTGTGTGTGTGTGTGTGTGTGTGTCTGTCTGTCTGTCTGTGTGCTGTGTGTGTGTGTGTGTGTGTGTGTGTGTGTGTGTGTGTGTGTGTGTGACGTGGACGCAGCTACAGTTGACACAGAGCCATCTGTCCCGGCTGTGGTGGACAGCAGAGAGACAGGAATAGACACAGAGGGTGCGTTGAATTAATCTCTTGGTCCTCTGTCTAATCTGACAGAAAAGGTTGACGAGCCTTCATACTGTACTGCAGACTGAGGCCCACGCTGGCTGACCTCGCAGAACGCCTGCACAAAAACCAGACACTCTAAACGCTGAATGCCCTCAGTGTAGATGTAAACGCGTTTCATTTCCTCTCTCGGCATGTTCACTGTGGAGACTCTTACGGATGTGATGTTTCCAGTCATACAGATGGTTCTCATTAAGGCTAACTGAGTTGTTATTGTGTTGGACTTTATAGTTATGACCCACAAATTATACCACAATCTACAAATACGACACTCTCCATAAACATGTATTTTCTTATTTGTGTTGTCTTAAGTCATATTCACAAAAATAAGGAGTGATTTGCTGATCCATCTTACTCTGTTACACACACGGACTGTAGTCGAGGACTGTAAGGCTGCTTCTGCTCCAGTTACAGTCTCCCTGCATGGCTGAGTGTGAACCAGGAATACTGTGATACTGTTTATTTCCTTTTTCAGAGACCCTTCATTCATTTGCTTAGAAAGAGGGTTTACTCAAGACTGATTTGAGAAACCAAGCTTTGTGACAAACTGAACTTTCGCTTCTGTTGTTTGTTATTGACTCTCTGAAAGGCGGTGTGTTCACTGAACTCTGTAATATTTAAATGATTTGAACTTGTGTAACCCTTCAGCCAGGGTGAAGTCAAGCTGTTGTTGTAAAATACCACAGTCTCTTTTAGAAGAATTTGAAAATGTAAACAACAGGGCATAAAACCAATGATCTGTTGATCTCAACCAAACCCAATGCAGAAGTTGAACAATGGAACAGCCGTCAGTGCAGCAAAAAAATTCAACTGAATCAAATCATGATCTTAAATCGAAAGTGAAATCAAATCATGGATTTGGAGAACTTTGACACTCTTCATTATAAGCCTTGAAAATCTGAGATTAAAATAGAGTACATTTGCTTAGCACACTCAGATGAACTGTTCTGTCACTGTGTCTTTGAACAGAAATATTTGTTGCTCTTCTTGAACCCTCTGACGTCAGAATCCGTCTGTCCTGCGCTTCTCCACCTTGCACATCAGTCAATCACCTTTTTGTCCTCATGTATCCAGGCCTCAGCTGTTGGTGCTCCTGAACGTCGACTCGGACCAAGCAGTCAAACACCCTCGTCTGCTGTCCCTCACCACCCAGCTGAAGGCGGGGAAAGGCCTCACGATAGTGGGGAATGTTTTAGAGGGAACCTATCTCACCAGAGAGGCAGAGGCCAAGAAGGCTGAACAGGTACGGTGAAGATGCACCCACAGACAGGCAAACTGTAAATACAGGCTCTAGTGTAGTATATTGTCATTAATCTAGATGATCCGTCCATCCATTGCTAATCATTATCGTCAAAATCAACCAAATTTATTCTTTTTGGACTGTGTTTGAAATTCCCACAGTCTGTTTTGTAAGTCAGGATTTACAGTAAGGAAAACACCTCAACTGTAGATAAACTCTGCCATCTACTGGACGAATAGAGCAAGGATTCTGTGGATTCTGTCTGGCAGCCTGATCTGACTGTCCTTTAAAGAGTTTCTAATCTGTGGATTACATTTTTGACAAAAGCAATCGTGCAAAGGCAAAATTTCAGATTACACAATACTGCTGTATACATGGGCATTGTTTAGACCCGCCGTTATTAAGTGTTCTGGATGGATGGTAATGACAGTGCTGACTGTTATTTTTGAGGTCGAGGAGAAGCACAGTCCAGGATCAGTGCAACCAGAGTTAAACAGGGAACCTAGGCTATGGAATTTTTAAAAAAAGACATGTTTTTCATCAGTTACGTATATTTTCCTACCTCCGTCATACTTCATGTTGGTCATTTGTATCTGTCCAGAACATCAAGTCTTCCATGTCAACGGAGAAAACAAAAGGCTTCTGCCATGTGGTGGTGTCTTCAAACCTCAGAGACGGCTTCTCCCACCTCATCCAGTCCGCCGGGCTGGGAGGCATGAAGCACAACACGGTCCTGATGGCCTGGCCCGGCAACTGGAGGCAGTCCAACGACCCGCAGTCGTGGAAGAACTTCATAGGTACAGAGGGGAAACGGCTCCAAATAAACTGTACATACTGTACAGTATATTTGTACATACAGTATGTAAAAATGTGAAGGAAGTGACGATGATACATATTACATTGTCTCACACGCTGATCCATGAACCATGTTGCTCAGACACCTCTCTTCCTCTATCCATCCAGAGACGGTGAGGGAGACCACAGCGGCCCATCATGCCTTGCTTGTGGCTAAGAACGTGGACAGTTTCCCCACCAACCAGGACCGCCTGGGCGAGGGCACCATCGACGTGTGGTGGGTGGTTCACGACGGAGGCATGCTGATGCTGCTGCCCTTCCTGCTGCGACAGCACAAGGTCGGTGTGGCTTCTCCCTCTGAGACATCCTTTACTACAAATATTTTCATTTTTTTTTTTTCATTCCTCTCTTCATATTCATGCATTCCTGCTGTCATACTCACCCATCAACCATCACTTCGGCCCCTCCTCCCCTTCGCTCAGTCTACCACACTAATCCATCCATTGACCTCCGACTGATGGTCCAGCGTTTTCTTTTTCCTCTCTTCCATAACACGTTTGTATCCTCCTCCTCCTCCAGGTGTGGAGGAAGTGTAAGATGCGCATCTTCACCGTGGCCCAGATGGATGACAATAGCATTCAAATGAAGAAAGATCTCCAGATGTTCCTCTACCACCTGCGGCTGGATGCAGAAGTGGAAGTGGTGGAGATGGTGAGAGTAGAGCTGAAAAACATTCTGCAGTGGCAGTGATGCATCACTACATTGGAGTCAGGCTGCTGGGCCTCTCATACAGTGGCTGACCAATACTTAATGCAGCAAAACCCTGTTTTAATGGAGTAATTTCATTCATGTGTGTTTTATAAATCTACTGTTTTACATATTTTATTTACTTTTTCATCTTTTTGGCAATATTTTTGGCTCAAATCTGGAAGTTAGAGGACCCTATACATAGGATCAGTGAATACACTTTTATATTTCTATTGTATCTGGGACGTAAGTCTTTAGTTTGGTTATCAAAATGTAAGATAACCCCTAAAGACACACAAAATGAACAAACTGCTGTGGAGGCTCTGCAGTGTCGGCAGAGGTTCCTGTTGCTCCATACTGTGCTGATGAGTGTGCTTCTGTCCTCTCTGGCAGCATGATAATGACATCTCAGCCTTCACCTATGAGAAGACACTGGTGATGGAGCAGAGGTCTCAGATGCTGAAACAGATGCAGCTCTCCAGGACCGAGCGGGAGAGAGAGGTAACGTACGCCTCACCTGCCCGATCACCAGCCTGCACTCACAGTTGCTTTGTCTCTCTAACTGCTTTCCAGTTCAACACAAGAGAGTGGATTGTTTTTATAGCGTGTCTTAGATGAGACACTAATAAGATCAGCTCATTAACATCTTCAGGAAGATGACTGTTGTTACAGAATGTCATTCATTTGTCTCCCTGTTAGTCACAACACAACTACGTAGCTTTAATATCACACAGGTCAGATTGTAAAGAATGTAAAACAAGCTTTTTAGTTATTTTGCTATAAAAACAGACTTCATAGCTGACTCTAAACAGTATTTTGGTCAAATCTGGCCTCCCACTGCGTTAATATGACAAGTGGCCCCTTTCCTTGTTCATCTGCCATCCCCTCTCTGCGCCGCGCCGCGCCACACCGCTCAGATTCAGAGTATCACTGACGAATCGCGTAGCTCAATCCGGAGGAAGAACCAGGGCGCCGCCCAGGGCGCCGACCTCAACCAGCAGTCCTCACTGATGGAGGACACTCAGGAGGATGAGGTAGACGATTTTGTCAGCCCACTGTCCCTCACTGTTAGACTCACGGGCCCGTCTTCACAAAGCTGGATCTTTGGCTACAGTTTTACTCTTTCAATGACTTTTATCATCAACATGGTTTAAAATCAAATACATTCTGGCCCTATTTTCCTCTGGTGTGGACCTGGGATGCCCATACAGTAAATATGTGAAGGGTGATGGAGTAGTAGTCAAGTTTAAAATGAGAAATATCGTTGGAAAGTTACTTTCAGTCCAGATGTGGCCAAAATTATTGAACTATATAAAGACTGGTCTCTGCAAAGAGAGTGTACAAAGGAGGATCAGGGCCATTGTGAAACAATGATTTGAGTTCTAACCTTTATTCTCAGAGTTCTGACTTTAAACCAGAAGTCGGAGAAGAACTCAGAGAATATAAGTCTTTCACAGTGACCCTAATTGTTTCCTTACAAGTGAGACGAGACTTACTGTTGTGAATGTTTGCACTTTATTTACAACAAGTCTTCTCTGTAAAAGAGTGGGAGTCACTGTAGCTTCTATAAGATAGGTCTAAAAGTTATATAATCTGGATAATCTCTAGTGCTTTCTAACCTTCTCAGTGTGGGCTTATCAAAGGCATCTGGTCATGGATGATATACCATGTTCATACTATGTGCTAGTACGAGTTCAGGGTACTTTAATGATGAGTTACGTCAGGGATAAAGCTGCTCTGGTGCAGCTCCAGCTGGACAGAACCAGTTGGTGTAGATAGAAGGCACCAGTGTGAAGTGGTGGTCAGCCCAGGACTACAAGCTAGTTATTGTATCTCTGTAGAACCTGTGCCATTAGCCCTGTCGGGAAGGTCATCGGCGATACAGCTTTATAAATAGTCCAGTTCATGATACTGATCCATTTTGGAGGAGATTAACCACCAATCCAGACTGGCCCAACCCAACGCTACGTGCTATGTATTACTGTCATTAAGAGCTGCTTTGTGAACACCAGCCAGCTGCACCCTGAAACTGCTGCCTGACCTCCCATTATAGTTCCTCCATAATCCCACCTCAGCCCCACCTCTGTACGAAACGTGAGAGGAAAGAGTGGACAGTATTGTCTCAGAAACCAGGAAATGATCTGACTTTTTTCCCAATTTGTCCTGATAACTGATGTCATGAGATCGACACAGCTTTGTATCACTTGCAGTACAAGGTCAGATCGAATGCAGCTCAATTGTTCTTTGAGCTGAATGCTAATGTTGACAAAGAGTCAACATGGAGTGGATCAGATGAAAGTTGAGCCCGAGTCTGTTTAACAAACAGCCCAAGTTTAACCGTTGTTAAATAATCACTTCAGCCTATCAGGTACTATCAGTACTTTTCACCCAGGGGTCTTTTATCCTCACTTTTCTGACTTGACAATACTGTGCCCACTTTTTTCAGTTAAGTCCTGACCCCAGTCATCTCCTCACACTCACACATTATATCTTCCAGAAAATGCACACCCATACATGCAAAATCAAACGCTGATGACGGATGATGATAAAGGCACTGTGCTGTGGTGATGTAACTGTTGGCTTTGTATTCTGTAGCACAGTCACAAGAACAGAAAGGAAGAAAGGGCTGGGTGATGTGGCCTTCAAATAATATTACAGTATTTTTTGGCAGTGTTGTGATACATGATGTACTATACATCTCAGTATTTTTGAGATATCGTCAAAAGCACTTCATAAATGCTGGGACTGGCCTCGATAAAGAGGTGATGACTGATAGATAATCATCTGTAATATGGATAAAATGACTAACTGGTTAAAAGCAAGTATATACAATATACTATATTAAAAGCAAGTCTCATCTATAAAATGTTGATATATCGCCCAGCCCTCATCAAACATAATAAAACCAAATTATACTTTATTTGAATAATGCTGTGTATTAAGCCTACCTTGCTATGCTACGCTGCATTGTCCCTGCCTCCTCTGCTTCTACACCTGCTTTATCTACACTACAGTAACATATTGTGAACATGTACAGTAATCTCTGGAGGCCCTGTACCCAGTTTGAACACTTGGTTGACATCATTCCTTGCCTTCCCAGCCCGGTTCATTTCCACCACCCCTGCACTGTCCCTGTCAGTCACCCATATACATGTTGTTTCAACCGTTTGCTTTGGGGGGGACCTTCAGCCATATTGTCTTATGATGCCCAGTGTTTATTAGCTCCTTTATGATCCTTGTGTGTTGAACAGGTTTGTATTATTCCCATTTCTCAGCATGGTTTTGCCCAGCTTTTATCAATATGTAGAAGGAAATGTCTTGGTTTCCCTTCGTCCCACTGTGTAATTATCCATGCTGCCATCCAGCCAATCTGTTACTCTGATTCATCATTCATCTGTTTTTGACATGTTACCTACCTTCCTCCTTCAACAGTTTTTCTTCCTGTTACTCCCCAACAACAGTTTTCTTTTGACTTCCTGGTATTACCTTGGACTCAGAGACCTCATCCCCTCCTCATCATTCTCTCATCATTTGTTCCTTACTTAGCATCCTGGTTGTTATTTCCTCTTCTGTTCATTGCGTTTCCTCTGGTCTCTCCCCTAAAAATCTTCTGGCTGATGTCCGATTTTCCTCACCCCTCTCCCTCCCTCTCCTCCAGGCCCAGCTCATCCATGACAGAAACACGGCGTCTCACGCTGCCATAAACGACAAGGCAGAAAGTGGGCCTGAGCAGGTCCACATGACCTGGACGAAGGACAAGCTCTTCACAGAGCGGAATCGTAACCGCGAGTGCAACGCTAACGTGGCCGTGCGCGACCTGTTTAACATGAAACCGTAAGTTTGTTTTTTTTTCTTTTACAAAAAACGACCTTTTCATTTGTATCTTTGGAGCTTGAAAGAAGAAAGTTTTGTCTTGTATATCTGTATCTCTAAGATCCATTCCTAAAAAGTCTAGCTACTGAAATATATTGTATATATTGTTGTTGCATGTGCCTTGTGAGAGACATTTGCACCATTTTGAATTGCTTTTCCCACGTTTTAAATGTTAAATACCCAAACTATGTGAAGATTTAAGTGCAGCTCGTACAACAGTGACAATCCTTCAGGATGGTGCCAACGCCTCAGTGCAGCAGGACAGCATGTGTAGTCGTAGCGGTAGCAGCGATGAGGCTGACACGGTGAAACGGGACGACTGTCTGCATGGCGTGTGCATTCAGGCTGCATTTGGTGTGTGCGCGCATGTGTGTGCACTTCCAGCCATTTCAGTCTTAGCGCATGGCCGCACCACGCAGACCATACGCACAACTTATTAACACCGCTCATCCCATACTGTCCGTGTGATCAGTGTGTGGACCTCGCCAGGTGTGTCCCAGTGCACTTCTATTAGGCCTGCACGATTAATCGTATTTTCATCATCATTGCGATGTGAACGTGCGTGATAAACCCATCGCAAAAGCTGGTCTGAAGTGCGATAAGTTTTGTTTACATCCGCCATGCTTTCACACTCAGCGTGCTGACATTTGGCCAATCAGATGCGGCCCTTGACACATGTGGAATGCATGCACACCGTTTAGCCAATCAGATGACGCCCAGCTCTGCTCACGTTCCTGCGTGAAAATTAGCAGCCAGAGTAAACAGGATGTCGGAGGCAGGAGAGCAGAGCGGTGAAAATGCCGACGAAACGCAAAAGGAAAAAGAAATAGCAGCTCCGCGGTTTGGAGATACTTTGGACTCAAGCCAGAAGACAATTTACAGACTCAGGTACTGTGCAGGACCTGCAGAACAGTTGTAGCAACGTCCAGAGGTAACACCACCAACCTCCGTCACCACCTGCTGCACCACCGTAAAGAGCTGCACGAGCCATTTAAGGCCAGTCAGTCTCGAGCGCAAACGTCGAGCAGCAGTCAAGTAACGCGACCATCACTGCAGCAACAGTAACATGTGTACATTAATGTTGTAAGTATGTATAAGTTATGTATTTTTTTTTATTTAATTGTCATCAGCTATTAAGTGTTTAAGAGTACCTCAAAGCAGGGAATCTGTTAATGCAGAAAAATCTGAAAGACACAGGAACTGTATGCAAACTTCAATATTTTCTTATTTATCGCAAGTCATCGCAATATTGAAGGGTGTCATCGCACATCGCACATTTTGCTCATATCGTGCAGGCCTAACTTCTATTGGCTCCTAAAGCTTTTACTTTACGTCATCACGTCATAAAGTCTCACCGGACAGGAAGAAGTGAAGGCTAATCTGTCACCAAGCCTCACCTTTACATCCAACAACCCCGCGTCACCTCCTGGGGATTACCTGGGTCACTTTAGGGTGTCACGACCTGCCACTTGGGACAGTCGGACGCACGCAGTGTGGTGGAGAGAGCTGATGTAGGAAGCATCTAAGCCTGTTTCTGTTGTTTTGTCCCATTTTCCTCCTTCTAGAGAGTGGGAGAGCCTGTAAGTCGCATTCTCTTTGCCCTAGGCTGTATGTGTGTGTCTACTGCTGCTGTGGTGACTGTAGCTTTGTCCAATGTCCTCCAGCTCATGTGCTCGTACCTCTGTGCATGTCTGTGTCCTAATGTGCATGGACGTCCTGTTCCAGCATGGAAAAGCCTTTACTGATTTAATCAGCGTGTAACGTTCATGACCTTCTGTGCATGCGTGTGCAAACTTGTGCTTTCCATTCAGCAAAGACGAAACTGTTCATTTGGTCCTGACGTTAGAATAGTCGAGTTGAATGGAAAGCAGAATTTTGTTGAATCGTCTTGTTTTCCTCCTTAATGTCATTTGGCTTCTGGCAGTTTGACGTCATGTGCTTTGTTGCTTTGTGGTCTGACATTGTGAAGGTGACGATGAAGAGACAACATTTAAAGAGATGCTATTAATAACCAGGATACAGTTAGTTTGACTACAGCATGGGCCATTGGCTATGACAAATTACTACTGTAATAATGGTAATGATAATGAGGTCATGGTGTGAGACTGCACGTCCCCTTTGTCTTCAAATGTTGTCTCTTTATCTGGAATTCAACACGCTTCAGTCCCGTAACCATGCTTTGTTTTCTCATTTGTGTTTGAGGCTAACATACAGAATGCTTTTACTAAATGAATGTTATTCATACAGTGATGATGTGTTATATAAGGTTTTAGAAGTACACAGTGTAATTGTGATGTTTTCATTAAGAAGCAGGTCAGAAAAACAACTTGTTTCTTCAGTTGTTCCGTTGTTTAACCTCATAAACAAGCGACTCCTGAATAAGAGAGCTTGTTCTCCAAGAGTTTCTACTTTAAAGAGAAGTAAAGGACTTTCCAGGGAGCAGCTCCTGTTTTACCTTGGAGCGCCGCCATGTTCTCACAATAAACTTTTCACACAGAGGACATTTTACATGTGACAGGAGGTAAAGCACAGGTGTGGATAAAAGAACTGATGACGGCTGAATTGATAGAGCCGCTTCAGTTTCAGGGCTGTGATAGTGTGTGTGTGGCTCACTGTCACACTTAAGTGTCATACTGGGAAACTTGAAAAGAGCAGGCCTGTGAATATTCTCATTCATCCAGGTCATAGTTATCTCAAGGAAACTGAATCGAACGCAACTGGATTTGTTTTTTGTCTTTGAGGACGTTTCACCTCTCATCCAAGAGGCTCGATTCAGTTTCCTTGTTTAAAAGAGCATAGACCCCATTTACACCTGGCATTAGAATGCGGAAAAACAAGGAAAAAAGACTGTAAATACAATAAAAAAACAGATATTTGCTTTTAGCAAACATAAATGTTTTCTATGTTTAGAGAGTGAGTGCGTGAGTAAGAAGGCTGAAAGAGCGATGTCTCTGATGACTGATCACATGTCTAATCTGGGCTATGTAAGCACCTAAAGATACATTATTCAGCAGAACTGTAAAAATGAAAGCAATATGAGTGGAAAATAACCATGTTGCATTTAATAATGCATATAATGAATCTGGGCAGAACAGTTCTCTATCACAGAACAGACCGGTAGCAAGAGAGGAATAACTTAATGTGTAATGTTTGCCGAATTTACAAGAGGGGATAAGTAATTAGGAATTTGTCGAGACAGCATCTCACAGAGTTTATTGAGTTTCCCCTAACGCAACAACCCACAAAACTCTGTGTTTTCTTTAGGGAGTCTGGGGCTGTAGTGACCTCAGATTACTCCCAGGCAGGCAGGCTTCGCTCCTGAGGGCAGAGATCCCATCTAAATGAGGATAATAAGAAGGGATAAAAACACCAGGTGTGAACGCCAAGGAGAGATTGAATCGTTTATTATCCCGATAACTCATGTGGATGCAGATCCCGTTTTAATACAAGGTGTAAATGGGGTGAGAGAGACGTTAATGTGATTAGAAACACCTGTGTTTTCCTCTGCTCGGATGAGTAAAAATGTCTGTTGTGAAAAAGGACTATTGTAGTCATGGAGATGCTGGGATTACTTGTATCCTCTGCAGACTCCCATCATAAAGAAAGTCTTTATTTATATTATTAACAACTTAATATCACGACTGTTCCAGTGTTTATATTATGGGAGATTTAGTTTAGTTAGGTCTGGTCCTTAATGTTTTCCCTCTATCGTCTCTCACTCTGACCTTCCTGTCAAACCAGGAACCAGTCAAATGTCCGTCGGATGCACACAGCTGTCAAGCTGAACGAGGTGGTGGTCAACAAGTCGCAGGGAGCCCACCTGGTTCTGCTCAACATGCCCGGACCACCGAGGAACAGAGGAGGGGATGAAAACTGTATCCTTAAAGCAGCTGGAAGCCACATCTGCATTATAACTACAAGTCAAACGACAGTGTGAGAAAGTGATGAGCCAACAGAGGAAAGGGGTTTCCGGCAGCATCAAGCAGCTGTTTTCAGTTAAAGATGTTCCTAAAAGCTGCGACCTGCTCAGCAGCAAGCAGCAGTGAGACACAGTTCAGATTAGCTGGTGGACATGGTGGATATGATGTGTCCCTGAGAAGTTGGCGTAGACCAAACCAGAGCTCTAACAGAGTCAGTACTGGACTTATAGTCACCAGGTGACACAAACAAGACTCCAGTTAAATGATTATGTAGCTCCATAACTACTAGATTTTCACTGCCCCTAAACGGTCAAGAATCTTAGTTATTGCAAGTTTACTTGCTGCCGTTCCTAAGTATTTATTGTGATGTGAAGTTTGATGTGTATGTAACTGTAGTGGAAAGCTTATTGTGATGGACAGCTGCAGTAGAAATGAGGGTGGAGAGGAGGGACATAACGTGTTGCTGCACTCTGTTTAAAGGGATATTCCGGTGTAAGTTTAATCCATGGTCTAACACACCTTGACACCGAGTAAGACTCCCCCTCGAGAGGTCAAGTTTGCTGACCGCTAGCTTAGCTAGTTTTAGCAACCTCAGAAAAGACCGCAGGAAACAATACACTGCAGCTTATGTCTCCAACTAGAAACCGCCATCAAAAAGCTACAAATAATGTTCAGAACAGCACCAAACTTCAGCAACAGTACATGTACAGTCCCAGCACACAGTACGAAGCATCAAACATCTGCTAGCTTAGCCGGATTTGTATTAAAAACACAGCACAACTCACAGCGCTCCTCCAGCAGCCTGCCTGTGTCGGGAAGCCCTGACGAGTCGATTACCGAGTGCAGTAGATTTCCTCAGCTGAAGGATGAAAATGTATGATTATTACTCCATTACTTCCGTTATTTTCCCTGTCAGCTCTCGATAATAAGAACTGAGCATTCCATGGAGTAATAATCATACATTTTCATCCTTGAGCTGTGGAAATCTACTGCACTCGGTAATCGACTCGTCAGGGCTTCCCCACACAGGCAGGCTGCTGGAGGAGAGGGTGAGTTGAGCTGTGTTTTTAATACAAATCCGGCAAAGCTAGCAGATGTTTGATGCTTCGTACTGTGTGCTGGGACTGTACATGTACTGTTGCTGAAGTTTGGTGCTGTTCTGACAATCATTTGTTGCTTTTTGATGGCGGTTTCTAATTGGAGGCATAAGCTGCAGTGTATTATCGTGCGGTCTTTTCTGAGGTTGCTAAAACTAGCTAAGCTAGCGGTCAGCAAACTTGCTTGCTTGTCTTACTCTGTGTCAAGGTGTGTTAGACCATGGATTAAATTTACACCGGAATATCCCTTTAAGTCTCTGTATGTGTCTACCTTGACTGCTGTCTCAGACATGGAGTTCCTGGAGGTTCTCCTCGAGGGTCTGAACCGGGTCCTCCTGGTGCGAGGCGGCGGCCGTGAAGTCATCACTATCTACTCTTAAAACAAGAACTCTCATGCCCCACCCTGCACATACGGGCTGTCGCCATGGATACCAGTCACCGGGCATTTTTCGGGGGCAGAATATTTGGTTAATATGAAGGGGCGGGGGTGTAAGGAAGGCGGGACCACTTGTGATTGAAGGCCCTCAGGACGAAGGAAACAGTTATGGTTGAATCAGTTTACCGGCTGAGCGTACGAGCACAGTGTGTCCACGCTGGGCCGCTGTACCCCTGCACACGGAAGATAGAGCATAGAGACACTTTATATTGTTCATTTAACTCTGGAAACGTTGTTCTGTTCTGTTACATTTTCATATTCTTTCCCTCTTGTGTTTATGTCGTCATGTTACTGGCGCTCGCTGTGTACAGACGAGCGAAGAAGAAGTGAACGCGTGCTGTCGGTGTGAACTTCGTAGTCCTTCCTGTTGCGTGGTGCGCTCGACTCTTGGGAGGTTTGCTGGACCTGAGAAAAACACGGACAGAGAGGAAGTTACAGAATGGCTTTGCGTAGGAAGGTCGTTCATAATAACACATGCTGACTATTCAATAATCAGATACAGTTTGACGATCTGTGCGGTCTGCATCACCGCGTGTACGTGATGTTTTCATTTCAAATATATTTGAAAGAGCTGCTTTCAGAGTGGACCACAGGTCAGGAGCTGCTGGAACATGCTGTGAGGTGGTGCATGTCTGTAGCTGGGAGCTCCACCTTAGAGCAGCATCTGTAGTCGTAGTGTTCTGAGGTTGGATCACCTTCCTCTAGGTGGCGATGTTGGGGACTTACAATCTCCACCCTCACGGAACACTATTGTTTTAATAGGGGAAAATAGCCATAGCTCATGTTCTCGCTCCCTCTGTAATCTTTAGAGAAGACATATGAAATGCACATGTATACATATTTATGGTGTCTGAAGTAGTGCTCAGTTAGGACTAACTAGATTTTTTTTAACTCAAGGGCTGTTTGACAGCGTGCAGTAGCTTAATCAGATATCAGACTGGCTAATTGGTTCGCACATTAAATCTACAATTGGCCTTCAGAATTGTTGACATTTATCAACGTATCCTTTTTAAAATGTGAAAGCACAAATTGACACATGAATTAGCGTAATTCTTCCCGTATGGACGTTTGTTACAGCACTGTTGACTTTGCACTACCAGTTTTTCAGCACTTAATTCACCACATAACTGGCCGACAGTGACACTTTGTTCGGGTCCATCTGCCCCTACATCCTTTCTGACCGGAGTGGAGAGACATACTGATACGTGAGCTCATGAAACAGGATGCAGGAAGGAACTCCACGCTACACAATACTCATGTTTCTGATTCTTTTTATAATATTTTACCGAACATAAACTTTTTAGGCTTCGCGCCCCCCAGACCGAGTAGATGACGTGTTCTGAGCATGTTTAGGAGAAAAAGTGCCAAAAAATGAAAGAAACTGTGGAAGTATCATTGCGGCCGTGCAGCAGCTGCTGCTCTGACGGCGCTGATCTTTGGAATCCCATGAAACTAACTTAGAGCCAGAATTCTTCTTAAATTCTGCACACGAATGAACAAGCAAATGCAACCAACGGTGTATTTTCCAGGGCATTTCACACCAGCCGACGCCTCGTCGACTCTCGTGTCGGAGGAAACAAGCAGACCGATCGAACCTTCCCTCCACCTCGTGTGTACCTCCACAGTTTCTTTTTGAAATTAGACGCGCAGTATTTTGTAAAGCAGGAAGACGCGTTCACCTGCAGTTCTTCGCAGGGGAACGTCGACTTCTGACCGTCAGTCATGCAACATCCGTGTTTTGTTGTGTCGTTCCGTTGTTAACGTATGCCTGTGTTACTATATAGTTCTGGTGTTTGTTGCATTATCATCGACCTTCTGTTACTTTAAGTGTTAATTTTTTTTTGTGTGTGTGATTTTTATGGAAGGAGGACGAGAGAGGCGGTATACGTGTAAAAAGGCGGCAGCACTTGTTTTGTGTTTTGTCCCGACCCACCAGAAACACAACACACTGAAAACCCCTCAGGATACCTCTCAGCAGTGTTAAGAAACTGAGCGAAGCAACCGGGGGAACAAATTAATTGTTTGAATATCTCTGTCACTACATGAAGTTCATATTTCAGTTTCAGTTTTATATTTTAGCCACCAAAGATTAAAAAAAAAAACAATTCTGTTTGTGTAAACCTAAAAATTGTCTAGTTTTAAGAAGTTTGAAACATTGAACATTGTAAAGATAAATTATTGAAGACGTTTCTTTGTTTATAATTTGGTTACTGAGCTGAATAGCGGTAGCTGTGCAGGAAGAAATCATAACATACATGAAACCTTAACGAGAAGACGCTAAGTCTAAAGAAAAGGAGGGGAGTAGGATCGTCAGCAGTGTGTGGGTTTCACAGCTCTAATATTCGAGGTGACTGGAGAATGATATCTACCTCAAGGTGTCACTGAGGCTTGGCTGAAGGAATGAAAACGTGTTTAATCACATCTCTCTCTCAAGAACTGATGTTACATGTGGATTCATGAAAGGAAAAAAAAGCCTCTGCTAAAGTGAGAGGACCAGCAGAATTGTGTGTGTGAGTGTGTGTGTTCCTTATACATACTGTTGTGAGATGAAGCCGTTTGTGTTTCTGCTGTCGTCCGGCAGGCCTCGCAGGCTGGAACAGGAAGTCACTTGTGGGCGCACATATAGAGGAGGGTAGCCCTGTAAATTGTATTTGTGCCTCTCTGAGTAATTATTAAAAGTGCTGAAATAAACCTCAACCTCTCTGTGTCCCGATTCTTTCCACACGGCAGTTTCACTGGTTTAGCGAAACCCTCATGATCTGACGAGCATGTTGGTTTTATCTAACCTGACTCTTGCCAGATGCATTTCGTTCCAAAAGCTAAATAAAGAACGTGTGTCTGAGCCCAGTGATCAGCAGGATATAATGTTGGTGGTTAAAATTTCTGCAAACCCCTGATGCATTCACATTTGTGCGTCATATGAACTGTTTTGACATTTCAACATCACACGTCTGATCACGTTCACATGACATGTTAACGACCTGACTGTCACCATCAGGAAAAGTGGATGGAGGCGGAGTCCCAGGTGAGAAGTCCGCCAATCCTGCGTGATCTTTTCCTAACCTTAACCATGTCGATTTTGTGCTCGCAGCTAACCGAATCATAAGCACAGTGTTGTCACAACATAAGATCGAAATCTTTGCCCAAGGAAACTAAAGTTACAGCATATCGTGGTCTGCAGAGATGTACACTGCAAACATTATTCTGGTGACTGGTTTGTTCTTGCTTTAAGCTAAAATGTCAACATGTTCATAATAGCAGTGTTAGCATGCTGTATAGCAGGTATTATGTGTACCATGTTCAGCATCTTCGTTTAGTGCGTTAGCATGCTAATGTTTGCTAACTATCACTAAACACAACATACAACTGAGGCTAATGGCAATGACAGTCTAGCAAGACTTAAAGCTAGGGTCTACAATCCTGGAGAGCTAGCAAGAGAGCTAGTAAGATTTCAAAGTGGCATCTCCTCTAAGTTCCACCCCCTCCCCATCCCGTCAGTGCTCCGTCCAAAGCCACGCCCCCACAAACTGCATGCCCCAGTTGTCTCCACCGCTCAAACGCAGCACCGATGTTGACTCGGGTCCGACTTCTTACTTTATCCAGAGCCTTTTTCGTTGCACCCTTTTCTGCCTCAGGCTTTCTTTTCCTTGCCTTTTTAGCGGGGTGAGTTGGTAGAAGTAACGGTGGCTGCATTTTCTCTGCCATTGTAACCAAATGAACTCCGTATTCCTGCAGAGGAGTGTGCTGAATATTTCCGGCATCAGTGAAACCGGACGTGTGCACGCGCGGAGGAGGGCGGGACATGAAGGCATCTGACCAATGAAGGCATCTGAGAAAAAGCTGACCAATCCGTGCCATTCGGGCCGGATAGCACGGATTGGTCAGCTTTTTCTCAGTCATGCAGCTGCCACAGAGGTCTGATTATTTTCGCTCCTTTTTCTGAATACATAATGTATTGACTACTCTCAGGACAGAAGGACCATTTCACCCAGTATAACAAAACGTGTTTCTGAACAACATTGTAGACCCTAGCTTTAAACCAAAGTATTGAATAATTTTAAATCTAGAGGAAAAGTCTGGATCACCAAAGTGATTTTTTTACTGTAACGGGGCGCCCCAGTATCTCAGCTGTATGAGCTATATGAGCCATGTGGATGTGTGCAGTATGGAAGCTGGTGAAGATTGCCGTTATAGTTTTTTGGGATTGCAGACATCAGCTGATGTTGAACAAAACCAACTCGAAATCTGTCAGAACCACAGTTAGAGCTGTAAAGCAGCTACGCAGGACGGTGGTGAGTGTGCAGACACACCGGTGGAACAGCATCTGTCCACTAGAGAGCAGCCTTGACTTCCTTTAAACTCAGCTTCACGCTGCAGGTGATGGCAGACGCTCACTGGAGACTTCCCTCTGAGCCGAATCACACATGGGCCCATTTTAGCATCAGTCGACCTCCAGAGATGTAGCTCTAACTGCAGATCAACACGGTGATGTTCACTGGTCTGTGCTGTCAGGTCATCATCTGCTGTGGGAGGTGTCGGGCTTCTCCTGATCCATCTGCACCTCCCCTTCTGTCCAACTGGACGACCAGCTATCCGGCACCAGCAGGCCTGACCCGACCGGTCACATGCTCTGTCTCACACAGACAGAGCCATACGAACATCAGAATCAATTAGAGCGTGACCACGACAGAGAATCAGAGAGGGCGAAGCAGAGCCTGTGTGACAACAAGATGCTTTCCACATCAGCCTGTAAACATCACCGCTCTCATCAGTGTGATGGAGCATGCAGTCAGAGGTACGGTGAAGAGACAAGTGTGTGTCAAGAGCTGAAAGAAGTCAATACTTAGTAGGATTACTGTGACCTGTGTTGCAGTGACTGAAGGAGGAAGTTATGTGTTGCTCATGTCATGCATCGCTGGTTGCAACAAAGCCCCGAGCCCGAATCCTGTTACCAAATAATGGTGTTCAAAAAAGCTTCAGTTGCTGGTTTCTTTGATTTTAGCACGAAAATGCACACACACACACACACACACACACACACACACACACATGCATTTTGTCAAAAAAGTCTCTGACATGCAGACCCTTGAGCTTTATCCTGCGCTGACCTTTCACCACTCTGTCTGTACAATCTGTTGGTCCAAACTTTTTCTCCTTTGTTTGCTCTTCACATTGTTGACCAAATCAATAGGATAGACTGGATGTTGACAGCAGGTGTGTGTGTGTGTGTGTCAGACATAGACTGAAAGGCCCAAAGAAATGTTCTCACTGATTCTCAGCAGCAGCAGCAGAATGACCACAACGACAACCCTTTGCTGTATTATTGTGCGCTCGCCACATGTGATTCATGCTATGACGCTGAGTTGAAATGTTGATTCATCCCATCAGCTGCAGGTCAGCAGAAGTCCTCGCTGGGTCATTTGGGTGTTTTGTGTTAAGGACAGAGCAGGTGGACAGACGGATGCATTTCAAAGAGATGGCTTTTATTTACCAAAAAAAAAGAGGGAAAAATACAAAACAAAAGTTCATTTTAACTCCACTGGATGCTGAAACAGATTGACTAAATAGAGCTGAACACAAAATACAGAGGACACGAGGTGAGGGGATGAGGACAGAATGTGCTGACGTTATCAGGTGCAAACAGAAGGTTTGTATTGTTTTTATCATTATGAGAAGAAATGACTTAAAATACAACTCCACCTACTTACCGTTTCACTGTAGTGTTGCCACTGTCACAATCAAAATTGACACACACATCGGAATTCCTGAACGACTGAACAGGTTGACTGCCGGTCACTCCCAAAGCGATACATCACGGTTCCCAAAACAAGATGGCCGCTGCATTGTACCAGCGACCAGAGCTTCGTCAGTTTGGTTAGGTTTAGAAAAATATCATGGGTTGTCTTAAAATAATGTTACGTCTTGTACGAACGTACGTGACGTCACTGCTTTACTACACTTGTAGGTTAAACCAACGGACTGTTGACTTCTGGTTCCACACTGGACATGTACAGCGGTCCACCCCCTGCCACCTCCCTATATGGAAATTGTCATCCTTATACGACTTTACCCGACTTCCTCCTTTGCTGCTGTAATAACTACCACGGTCACTAGAGGTCGCTGCCTAACAAGAAGTGTAGCCTCGACATGGGCTGTAATAAGCTGTTGACCTGTGTGGTTGTTTTTGTGAAGAGGACGGACTGAAAGAGATGCAGCAGAGCCCGAACTGTGGTCTTGTTTCTCACACATGCTTCTTCCTCGTCAAAGCCTGGCACCTAACTCACCCACAATGCAACTCTAACTCTTTTTCAGTCTGCTGACCGCCCAAAGCACTTTACAACACGTGTCACATTCATCCATTCACACATACATTCATACACTGATGGCGGTGGCTGCAGTTCAAGGTGCCGACCAGCACATCAGGGGCAGTTTGGGGTTAAGTATCTCGCTCGAAGATAACTACAATGTGCAGCTGGGGGAGCCGGGGAATCAAACCAGCGACCTTCCAATTACTGGGATGACCCGCTGTTCCTGCTGCTGCTGAGCTGCTCGGAGCTGGCCGGCTCTGGAGGAGAGAGTCAGGTGCCGTTTATCAACCTGACTGCAGCAGTGATCCGCGGAGGTGACCTCCACTGTCAGGTGGTTATGTTCCGTAAAGTTGACCGCTGACCGGAGCTGGAGGGGAAATGTCCTTTACTTCATCAACGTAATGTTTCAGGGAGGAGAGGGGAAAAAGAAGAGAGAGAACCATCATGTAAGTAAGGCGAATAAACACAGATTATCCCGGGATCAAACTTGCTTCACTGGCGGTGAACACACCGTTAAACAACCACCATTCCTGATGAAAGATGCAAGGTGCCGGCCAGCACATCAGGAGCAGTTTGGGGTTCAGTATCTTGCCCAAGGACACTTCGACATGCAGACCAGGGGAATCAAACCAGCGAACTTCCGATAACAAGTCGCTGGCTCTACCCCTGAGCCACAGCTGCCCTATATATGACACACATAGAACAAAGGTCCAGTCGTTTTTAGACATTTTACTGCAGAATTCTTACATACTATATCTTTAAAGCTCCACATTGCACCATCAAGGCAACAGCTGGATGACTCACAAGAGAGTAAATGATATCATACAAAATACATCATTTGCACTTACATCAGATTGAATATGCTGATAAACTTTGTCAAACTCAAACTGTTTCATCGTATGACATTTCTCTCCAACCAAGCATCCTGTGAAAGGAGTGAGGGATAAGAACAAGTTGAAGTGAGAGGTGAGAGAGCCCAGTGTTATCAGCCGTCTCAGTCTGCTGGTGTGGTCGAGGGTGTAGCCATCACTCGCTGCTTCGACAGTGACTACAGCACCAGCTCAGTTCCCCTAAACACACCCACACCAGTTAGAGCTGAAACACAGTGAGGCCCTTCGGTTTCAGTAAGGGCGTTATTGCAGTTATTTTAAGAGTCTTCCTTCTCTTCATATTCTTTTCTTCATTATTCAGAGCAGCGTGTGATAAATCAGCAGCTGTGGTGAGATCCAGAGCGAGGCCACAGTGTGTGAGGAGTCTGAGGATGATGATGTGTGGACTCAGTCTTGATCCTATTCAGATCCTCTCCGCACTTCAGAGGCTTCTGATCCCCTCCGCAGTCACTCCGCTCCATCAAACCTCCAGCCTTCAGAGATGATGTCTCTCCTGCTGACAGCATCTGCAGCCCGGCTGCATCCTGACGGGCCGAGTTACACAGCTCCGTGGAGCGTGCTGGCTGAAACACCCAGCAGGGTCGGAGCTGTGTGTGGCTGGGTGAGGCTGGGTGAGGCTGGGTGAGGCTGGGTGAGGCTGGACGGTGCAGTGTCTGCACGCTGAAGGGACGATGGGACAGAGATAAGGATGTTAGTGAGGTGTGTCATACAGGAAACACTCAGGAGACAAAGAGGACATACCGAGCATTACATTAAAGCTACCAGATGACTGATAATAGGTGCATGCTGGGAAAAAAAAGTCAAGTTTTCTATTGGAACCACTGATTCTGAAATAGCAACTTCAAAATGTGTCTCTGGTGTCAGTTTACCTCAAAGAAATGTCAAAGAGAGAGGAAGACAAAGACTGTTCCTCCCAAAATATCTGAATTCAATTGTGACTATTACATCACGTCAGTGATGTCATAAAGACGGTGTAAAGTGCAGCCTGTGCACCCGAACCAACTCAGGAATATCCTAGTGACTCTTGTAATGGTCGCTGACCTGATGTGTACATACTGACTGCTGACAGACTCGCACTGTGACGTCATCTCATATCTCATAATGTGTAATAACGCGATCACACAGAACAGGAGCCTGACCTCAGTGAGCCGGAGACCCCATTCTGCCCGGGAGCTGAGGGGTTAAACCGGCGAGGAGAGCGGGGAGAGGGGGGAAGCTGCGTCAAGTGACACAGAGAGAGGCAGGACCAGACCGGAAGTTACCCAGGGCTGCATCAAAATAAAAGCGTCTGTAAAACGTATTATTATTATTACTATTATTATTATTATTATTTTATAATAATAAAAAATAAACAACATTATATTATTATTATTATTATTATTATTATTATTATTATTATTATTATTATTATTATAAAGAAATGGAGAAGAAAAGGGAGAGAAGAAAGGCAGTAGGAGAAGAAGAACTCGACATAATAATAGAACATGGAGGGTCAAAGCTCCCTGATGCAGCTCAAACTGAGGCTCAGTGTGCTGCAGTGTTCAGAAGGTCGAGGGCTGTAGGGGTCTCTTTACTGATCATCAGTAAATCAATACAGGAATAATAATAATATTGATAAAAAGGCCGAATCATGTGATATATTTTTTTCCCCCCCTAAAGTAACGACTTTGTTGTCATATCCTAGTATATTAACTATCCTCTTATAAAAATATGGAGGCCATTGTGATTCTGACATGTAAAAGTGCAGGTCACTTCGTGTTTCATGGCGTCACTATATGTCATTCAAACACATTGTTTTACAGTTACTTGAGCTTTGAGTGGATTTCATGCAAACATAATATAAATCAATCAATCAATAAAGACTACTCGTTGATGTATCACGGAGTTTCACATTTGTTTACATATGTATGTTTTATACTCCTCAAAGCCCACAATGGTGCAAAATATCATGCTGATCTATCTTTATTCTGAAAATCCTCTAGCAGTGGCGCTTCCGGTTATTATCTCTGACTTGACGCGCAGCTCCGAACTGAAACATCATATCTGCCTTCAGCAGATCAGCGCCTCCGCCTCCGCTGCTGCTGCTGCTGCTGCTGCTGCTGCGGATCCTCGGGGAGCGGACAGACAGACAGCGGTGTTTGGTGTCAGCATGCCGGCAGGAGGACAGTGTCCGAAGCTCTGCTCCGGCTGTATCTGACGGGACGCTCCTGCTGGAGGCGGAACAACCGGCCGGAGGACGAGGTGACATGCCCTTCACTGCTTGGCGCAGTCAGTGCGCTGATCGCTGTCAGGCGGAGACGAGGTGAAGACCGGAATGGTGCATTTAAATCGTCCTCTCTGACGCTGAGGAAGCCCGGCTCGCTCTCCATCTATCCCTGGATTATTTTATTTTTTTGTGGAGAATAACGACATTACGCTCCCGATCGCGGAGCCGGAGCGACGGCAGAATGCAGCCCAGCGGGTGTTTGACTGCAGGTGGATGGCCAACCTGACGGTCCCCGCCGCCGCTTCACTCCCGATCAGCCGCCGCTGCTGCCGCCGCAGCTGCGGCAGGGCTGGCTTCTCCCGGAGCCGCGAGAACAAAGTGAACACAGAGAGATCTCCATCAGACCCATAAACCCGAGCCATGCTTCCGGGGGTCGGCGTTTTCGGCACCAGCCTGACCGCCAGGGTGATCATCCCGCTGCTGAAGAACGAGGGCTTCGCCGTCAAAGCGCTGTGGGGCCGGACGCAGGAGGAGGCGGAGGAGCTGGCCAAGGAGATGAACGTGCCGTTCTACACCAACCGGATCGACGACGTGCTGCTGCATCAGGACGTGGATCTGGTCTGCATCAACCTGCCGCCGCCTCTGACGCGGCAGATCGCGGTCAAAACACTGGGTGAGTCCTGCTGCCGCTGCTGCCGCTGCTGCAGCCGCCGCTGCTGCTGCCGCTGCTGCAGCTGGGCGGATGGATGGATGCTGCGGGCCTGCTGCGGTGGGGGGCTGATCACAGGGGGGGCGAGCTGACAGACAGGTCATTGACACCTTCACATGTCAACTGTGCGCGTTTATTGTCCCGTAGTGAGGCTGTAGTTAGCACGTGTGGCTGTAGAGGAGAGCAGACAGGAGCATCACATGTGTTTCTTGTGTAGACTACATCTCAGCGATGGAGCTGCTCTCTTGTCTCTTGCCTGATGTGAGGCCGCCGCTGCTCATAAGGTGGAGTCAGCATTGTCCAAGTCCAAGTGCTCTTGAGCAAGGCCCCTGGACTCGTCAGGTGCAGCAGCTCGTTGTAAAGCGGAGGCAGGAAGTGATCAGTCGCTTGACCTTGTGATCTTCTCTGACAGGATTTAGTTGCAGCAGCGTAGCATCACGGTTTGTCTCCTCACACATAATGCATGAAACCACAGCACATGATGATCAGGCCACAGCTTCTCTCAGACCACCACTCTCTCTCTGCCTCTGTGCCGGGGCTGGATTGTGTTACTAGAGGCCTGATTGTCTTCGGTGTAAGGCAGCAAACCTGCCTGTGGGTTAGATCTGAGTATTCGGGGACTCCCCCTAAAACAGCGTCCTCAGTCGAACACTAGACTTAAACCTGCGTCGGTGAAACAGAAGCCCAACAGAAGGAGGCCTGACTGCGGACGCACAAAGAGAGGCTGTTCTAGTTTAAATCTGGAGCAACGCGGCTTATTTTGGAGATCGTGTTCAGGAGCTGTCGTGAAAGAATGGTGGCAAGGGCCGCCGAGCTGCCCTCCGTCCACACAGGCCTTATTTACCCCACAGTCTGGCAGCAGAGCTCAGCTGGCAGCGCGCTCTAATAGGTCAGGTTTGTGACTGAAAAACAAATGGGTCCGAGGATGCTCGGCGTCCACGGGGAGCTGGGTTATATCTGGAAACATATCGGAGCTGAGCGACAAAAGATGTAGCGGGGGAGAACACCAGGGCTGCAAGTAGAGAGGGTTTTTTAATGAATCAGTTATACTTAGCACACTTTCCTAGAGCCCGAGGTGACATGTTTCAATTGCTTGATATGATTGAACAACAACAAAACACAACATTAAGCAGAACAACCTCCATTTGTGAAGCTAGAACCAGTATTTTTCCTTGAATGACTTCAGTGATCAATAACTTATCAATGTCGCTGTCATTGATATTTATCCATCGACTAATTATTCAAACATTGAACACAGGAGAGCCGGCGATACAGCCGACAGACTCAGTGGTTGGTTCTGAAACGCTTGTGAACAAAAGACTCCTATCTTCTGATGCAGCAGTGTTGTAAAGTAAAGGCAAGAATCATTTCACTCCATGACTTAAAAATCTAATATCTAAGAATTCTCCACTAAAATGTGTAAAAGTGTGAGACTTTTGTAATTGAGATTATTAAATTGCGTACTTACACTATCATTAATGTCTCCACCAGTGTTCGAACTGGAGAAACACACCAGTTTATTCAGGGTGGCGGTTCATTAGGTTGACAGGAGAGGTCACCTCACTGCTGCAGTCAGGCCGATAAACAGGAGTGAAGATACATCTACTTTTTTTTTATCCCAAAAGTTAAAAAGTAGTCCTCTGAGCTGCCTGTTTACAGCTCTGGATCGGAGCAGAATCTGACATGACTCTGGGTGTTTATTCCTCCTGAAGGTCTGGCTCTGCAGCCGACTCTTTCCCCCAGAGGCAGCAGCTGGAAGCAGCTGGAAGCAGCTGAGGAGCATCTCTGCCTCCTGCTTCACCCCAACAACACTCGGCAAGCATCTCATAGTGTTCTGATAGAGAAACCCTTCGTGGCAGAAGTTACATATAGTGTCTTTAAACGTTGACCTTGTGACCTTTGTCAGACCTGCTGTTCTGAGGTCAGGAGCAAACACTGGAGCTCAGTGATGGATTCACACTGCAGCTACAGCATCTGTCCTCACTGAGATCCTGCTGTAGTAAGAACTGTCATTCCTGCTTTCTCCTGACCACACACTGGGGTTATTCCATCCATACAGTCACTTACTGTAGTATTGTACTACATCCAGACAAGTTACATCACTTGTCACGCTGTTGTGGAGCAGCGAGACGATTAGCGCCGACTGCGAGTGTGTGTGTGTGTGAGGGACGGACGGAGGAAGGATCTGTGTGTGAGCTGCAGAGGGACTTTTGTGCGGCAGGTCTTGTGACCGGCTGATATGATTTCATAGGTATTAGCGAGCTCTGTTTGACTCCAGCTGAATGTCACGGTGCGCGAGCAGACGTTTTTGAGCGGCATGATTGTGATATCACCATCAGTCATGTGCGGGTCACATATGGCTGTAGGCTATAATCTGATTGGATCGTGCGTGTTTAACATGTTGGTGTGGTTGGATAAAAGTGTCCATAAAGCAGCCGGCGGCGCCCGGTGGAAAGGTTTAACTTCTACCTCAGCATCCCGGCGTCAAGATGAGGCCTCTGGTGGCTCCAGTCGTTCTCACACAGCTGCCTTGTTTGATCGCTGGCTTCATTAAATTCACCGATTTAAATGTATACTGTATTTGCATGTGATAAATCATAAGCTACATGCAAACACATGCTGAACCTCCCTCCTGTTGATCAGTTAATGAACCTCTTTCTTCATCCGCCGTCTGCATTACATTCTCGTCAAGCCCAAATGTGGCCCTGTATGAACGTCGCACAGGCCAGCTGATCCCGAGCCAGAATCATGTCCCAGTGAACTTGACTCAACCTGCACACCAGCCACCGCGAAACTTGTCAATGGCCATTCTTTCCCTCCTTCCTCTCGGCTCGTTTCCTCGCGGCTTCATTGTGCGAGCGCTGCCTGTTCCTTCCCGCCCACCTCTCTTCCTCCTCGGCCAAGTCTGGGTCCAGTCCTGTTCGCCTGATTGTGTTGAACCTGGGTTCAGTGATCAGGAGAAGCCAGAATATCCACATATTTCTTTGGCTATATTTAATAAACACACAAAATGGGTTTGCAGATTGGTGTGATGCAGGTCTTTGCTTTATTTACTAGCAGCCACGACTGTCGATGATACCTGAGCCAGCTGTAACACCTGAACATAACGTGACACAATTAGAGAGATGGAAAACTAGCCGGTTCAAATAAGTAGCTTAAAGCAGTGGATGAATGGTTGACATATATGGGTTTCCTGCTATAAGTAATAGCGTCAATGCTAATTTGACTAAACCTACTGAAAATAAAGCCCAAAAACATGATGAACATGATGGCTGATATGTCGACATGATATTTTGACATGTCAAATATTCGGCACCTTTGTTGCTGTCCAATGAAAACATTGTTTTTCAGTGTGTGCCTTTATGGGTCCAACTTTTTAAATGAGCACTCTGCGAATCTGTTGAAGAAATGTTAATGAGAGGACAAAGATCTTCATTGGCTGATTCTTTTTCTGCCTAAACAAACTAACTCTCTTTGTTTCCATGACTGAGTAAACTGAATGAACACACTGACCTGAAAGGATGATACAAATACAATCAGAAACACAATCAAGAGGTAAGGGCAAATATTGACATTAAAACAGTACAATACACAATATTTGCCCTTACCTCTTGATTGTGTTTCTGATTGTATTTGTACCGCTGCCACGATGACCTAATTTCTCTCTACTGTTTTACTCTGTTTATATGTGGCGGACCCTGCCACCTTTCTAGCTTCAAACAGAGTTCTGACCTTATTTTCCTCTGAGAACAGCTAATTTATTCAGTTATGGGAAAAATAACAACATATTTCTGCATTTGTATTATTACCTCATTAATATTGTAAATATAACATTTCTGAGTTTGAATTTCTTCCCCAAACTACAAAGTGCCCCTTTAAGGTAAATAAACCAAACCAGTAGAATCTGCATGATCAGAAAACTGAAAACAGGGCTGTTTTACTGAGCTGATGAATATTGAACTAGTTTTTGAGATGCATGGTTTCCACAGGACAATGTTACATTATTTTCTGCATCAGCCTTTGAGCAGATCCTAACAAAGAGGTGTTGTTTAAACCTCTGCATCAGTCTCAAACCTCTCAGCTACAGCGTAACTAACTGTATAGAAAATCACGTGGTGTCAGTGTTAGTGAAATGAAATGGATCTGTATCACTATCACCCGAAATGACCGCTCAAGTTATCCCCACAAGACTCCTGTCAGAATGGGACTGTATTGCATCACGTAGATTCATGACATCGCCAATAAAGTCTTACGCAACCAGTGACTGGTCATTGACCAGAGCAGCCGGCTGTGTGACAGGGTGAAACTCACTTCCTCTTCTGTCAGGGTGTGTGAGCTGATAGTAATCTGCCTGTGAGCTGAGCTGATCAGACTTCTTCAACAGAGGAATGTGAACTTTGGCTTTGAAGACTCTACTTTAAGTGTGTTACTTTTTGCCTTGAGTTGTCTTTCAGTTCGTGTTAATTTTAAATAGAACTTCCACATGCAGCTGTGTCAGGTAATTGGGAATGACCCTGTATTGTGCCAGCAACTATAGCAAAAGGGTTAGCAATAATTGTATTAAATCAAAATGTGTTATGTGTCTCATTTCATATGATGCATTTCACTTCCTAAGTGCTTCTGAGCATAAATGTTGTCGCCACATAGGCATACTCAGGGATTCCCAGGGCCTGGTTAAAGATGGGATAGACAGAAAATCTCTTAACATCTTGACAGAAATGAATGTTCTGACAAATAAAAGAAAAAAATCCAGTATCTGTGGCTGGTGCAACCTTTAAAACTACCTTTCCGTCTACCTACAGCACGTACCTGCCTGACTGCACACACTCTGCCCATGTGCTCTTTGTGCACGACCAGTCTTCCACAAGGCTAGGTGGACGTGTTGCTAAAGTCGCTAGCAAGCTAGTCGTACACGAATGGCAGAGAAAGTGCTGCCATAGTTGCCCAAAACTAACATGCTAGCTTGACAGTAGCCATGTTGGTTGTTTACATTCACAACGATAGGTGTTTTCTGACAAGACAATGCTGTAAATGATGAAAAGTTTGTGCTAAGCTCACGCTACACAGCCCGTTAGCCTGTTGTTTTGCAGCTAACTCAGTAACACAAAGCACACGGCCCCAAGGCCAAAAAAACAAGTTAGCTGCAGCGGCTACAGGGCTGGCTAGCCTGTTCAGACTGAGGCGTGTTCGTGACTTGGGTTTATGATTGCAGCAGGTGTATCTGTGTATTCATTTAACTCGAGAGCTCCTGGGATGTAGTGAACTAGCCGCTAACGCACATCTTCCAGCAGGTACAAGGGCGGTGTGTGTCCATTCAGTGAGGCTGTGCACATTCATGTGTTGTAGTTTTTTCGGCTCTTGTTATATTCTTGGTCGGATAATTAAAATAATTGGTTTGCCTTTGTTGGTTTTTCCTATCTTACCAACTCTAGCTTTTGCATTTGCTGTTTTACGTCAATCAGATGACGACAAAGCGACACAGAAAAACCACAAAGACATATCATTGTGATGTGGATTGTTGTGGATCAGATGACAACATTTTTGATGTCATAAACTGACTAAAAGAAGGTCAGATGGGCCTGGCTGGATGTGTATAGATTAAATGCTTACATTAACCAAAGTGACTCAGAGTGGTGAGGAAAATGGAAAAACACTGGTCCAAGTCAGCAAGATGCTGCACGCGTTGTTCAGGTTTTACCGGGGCAGGCCGATCCCCTGAATCCTGAAAACCCATTGTCGTCGCTGCAAACTGGTCCGTCTCGTTCAGCCTCATCTCTCCTTCCACTTCTATTCCTTTTGTTTCCGCTCCTTTCTTTTTCTTACTACTGCGGCATTCCTGAGGCGTCTGATGTCACTCAGGCTTTCGTAGTGTGTTGGGAAGGCAGCCGCGGCAGGAAACCTCATGCTGTCGGTTCCTACACACACACACACACACACACACAAACACACCATTCTGCTTTCAAAGACAGACTCGTGTGAGCCTGGAGCATTTCTTGGCCACCAGCTTGTGAAAGACTGATTTCTTAAACCAGAGGAGACTGAAGCTTCTTTGGTGCGCTTTTCCAGATCCCAGAGAATACATTAGCATTTCCAATACACTGCAGCCTGGGGAGATCAGACTGGCTGGTGTGTGTGTCAGAGACTATACGAAATACATTTCAGTGTGGTAAATTATTTCTCAGTAATAAAGTGCTGCTGTAGAATCACTTATTATCTACATTTTACAGTCTCTTAAAACAATAGCTCTTTATTGTTTTCAGGGGTGTCGTTTCTTCTCCGGGTCAAGGTTTGTAAAAATAAACCATCGGCATGTAAATAGAAAAAAATATGAACTATAAGAAGGTCCGTGCCCCAGTTTCTTATCTTAAAAGGTTTACAGTACAGTTTCTGTTTATAGGCATCATTCAAATGAACGTGGGCATCATTCAAATGAACGTGGAAGTCTGCTCACGTGAATCCAAAGTGTCCATCTTTAAAAAAGAATAGAACTTAAGATCCACTTTCTAGCTTCTTACAGTTTTCAACCACACCTGATTGCCTTCCCCAGTATATCGAGTTCGATTTGTTGTCATTTTCATCCCATTGTCATGAAGATAGCTCATCTGTTTAGGGCTGTAACTAATGACTATGGTCTATAAAGTCCCTGGATACAGTGATACCTAAAACAATGCCCCTAAATGTCTTGTTTGAAGGATCGGTATGTAAGACTGTGGGATCAACTGGCGGGAACAGAAAATAATAGTCATAGTTGTGTTTTCACTAGTGTATAACCACCTGAAACTAAGAATTGTGTTTCCTTTACATCAGAATAAGCCTTTTATATCTACAGAGGGAGCAGATCCTCTTTCACGTTGCTACCACAGCCCAGAGCCTTACCGACAGAAGCCACTACATCCCTCACACTGGACTGGGAGTGTGTAATATTTTTAATCTGAAAATTGATTCAAACGATTAGTCCAATCATTGCAGATTTTTCTGTAAATCAACTAATCGACTAATTATTGGCGTCACTTTTTAAGGCTGTCCTTCCATGTCTGTTGGTTGGTTGGTTGGTCGGTTGGTTGGTTGGTTGGTTGGTTGGTTGGTTGGTTGGTTGGTTTGTCAGTAGGATTGGACAGAAACTACATACTGAATGGATACTTGGATGCATCTAGGTTTTTTTCCTTACGTTCTCTAACATTGTCGCTGGTATCTGTGAGTGAGTACAAAAGTGGACTTTTTGAGCCTGGTGGAGGTTTATCCTCTATCGAGTGCCATTCTGGTTTTCACAAACTTTTGACTTTGTTTGTTGCTGAAGTTGCTGAGAGGGATTTTGAGAGCCAAGCTAAAATGTAACACGAGGGAGAGTTTCAGGTGCTCTCTCTCTCTGTCCCTCTGTGCAGTTGCGTTCTGACGACGGGAGGAGGAAGTGGTGGGAGACGGGCCCTTCAGCTCGGCTCGGTGTGACCGTTTTAAAGTGATGAGCAACAGGCGTGGACGAGTACCCTTTTTATAGCCTTTAACATCACTTCATGACGTTTTTGTAAAGTCCCCTTCATCACTTTGTTCCATGATTTGTGAGATTGTGAAACAGAACAAATTCTGTTATTACATACAGTAAAGATGGCCTGGAGGGAGTTGAAGCGGTCAAGCAGCACTGAATATTGCAATAATGACTGGTTCTACATGACTAATGAAGAGGAAACTGACTTCATTGCAGTGGGCTTTTTGTCACAGAATCATTGGACTGATTTCTCATAATGAGCCAGTTTGTTTAATATATATAATATAGTTGTGTCAATGCATTTATCCAGAAACATACACAGTAAAAGAATCCTCAAACCTTTTTAATGTAGGCTCTATGGAAAATGAATCTGATCTGTCTCGTGATTCTATTCTTACCTTTTTATTATATTGTTATTTTTTACTATTATTAATGTTTTTTGTAATATAACTGTCCTTTGGCTGCTGTGGCAAAGAAATGTCCCCGTTCGCGAGACAATAAAGGAATTCTGGTTCTGACAGAAGCTCTCTGGTCTCGTAGCAGGTGCTGTCAGACGCTTTGTCATCCCCGCCGACTAGACCAGACTGTGCCGTCTAAGAATAGCATCTGATGCTCATCACACCACACACACACAATAATAGTATAGTAGACGGCAGTCTGGGTAATTACCCGTCCCCCGCTGCTTCATAAGTTGTCCCACGTAGCCTTTGTTTATACGGACAAGAGGTCAGATGACTCTGTGTAGCATGAAAGCGGTCAGCCATCAGAATGATCACGTGACTGTGCGGCTCCCATCAGCTTTGCAGAGCAGAGCATTTTAACGTGTTTAGACATGACTCCAAATGATCGCTCATGCTACTCTGTGTCTAGATGTGTAGATAATAATAATCAATAATAAAAAGGCAGGTTTAAAGCCATGTAACTGATGTCGTTATGACAAAAGTGTTTCTTCAAGTTGTCTAAGCCTGCCTGTAACACAACAGGATATCTCCCTGCTTACTTTGTTACTGACTTTATAATTTACAACAAGAGACAATATAGAAAATTATAATGAATGTGACGCCAGTTTTGATGAGCTGAAGCTGAGAAAATGAATTAAGACGTCAAATGCTCTGAGGTGGATTAATTTCTCACTGTGCGTTCATCTGGACAGCTCAGCTGTCATGGAAACTTTTAATGAGGTTATTACAGCCGGCGCTTCACCTCCTCCCTGATTAAAACCTCCTGTCACATGTCCACATCGGGAGGACCATCCCTGGCACACTGACACGGAACTGTTGCATAGATATAGAATGAAAGTGTAAATCAGACTCGGAATCAGAATCAGAATTCCTTTATTTGTCCAGCAAACGGGGACATTTCTTCATCACAGCAGCCAAAGGACAGTAATAAAGAATAAAAAATATAATAAAATAAAAAGGCAAGAAATAGAGAGAGACTCATATACATTGTATATACACAATATTTTATTTTAAGTGTTTAGCGCAGTAACTTCTCTCCTCTTTTAGGTGTTATTTGGAGGAATTTACCTTTTTTTTATATAATACTTAACAGCAAAAATAAGTGAAAAAATGAAAGTGAGAGGAACGTGGCACCATTTAGACTTTAAAACCCAGCAGTGAGCAGGATAAGGTGTTTTGACTGATTTAGTTACCCTGTGATTATGTGTATCTACCAAGTGTTCATGATTTATTAAGGTGTCTCATGATCCAGGTGAGAGTAAACAACATATGATTATTTTACTGTTAGCGGTGAGTCGTGGCGATGGCTCATCAGCGCCGTGATGAGCCCTCAGACACCTGCTCTGAAGGACCGTGCAGTGGCACAGAGCTATTTATAACCTGACTGCAAAGGGCAAGCAGGCGTCATCATAAATACATGTTCCCACCACTGATGCTCTTATGCAACTGCGCTTCCAATCGGTGATGAGCTCTCCGGCAGCCCACTCAACTTTTTAAAGGGACAGTAGGCCCAAAAATGTTTCCGGCTGCAATGTCATACAGTGTGCATGAAATAAAAGTGACATTAATAGTTTTGGAAATTCAAAATTAGGGTTGAATTCTCCCCACTTTTTACTTTCCATTGTTCAAAATAGAACACAACTACTTTGAACATATTAGCTGAAGCAGCGTCTCCACCTGTGTTCTCCAGGTGAGCTGGGGGAGCAGCAGCCTACGCAGGTTTTTCAGCTTTCTGAACCGAGCCTACCAATTATATCTTTACATTAGCCTCTGGGAAGACACAGCGGATTTGTAATCTTCTTAGAAAGTTTCAGGTAGCAACCCAGGCTTACTAGCTTCGTCTTGGAAAGTCTAAGCTGGTTAGCCTAGCCTGCTAACGTTTATGCCGATTCCCACTGGTTGCTTCTTTCGTTCACATTATGTCGACACCTGCTGAATCACTGTCACCTCCCACACACTCAGCATTTGCCGTCTTTCTTCCACATTATTGAAAGGAGGGACGCTAGCTGGTTGTTAGCTGGGTCTGAATCTCAGCAAGAGGTTGCTCAGTGATTTGAATCTCAACACAGCAGAACAACCAGAGTCAAAGCATAACGTCTATGCTAAAGTCACGGACGGGCTAAGCAACGGCTAACGTAGGACACCGAGCTGGTAGTCATTGTAACCTTCAGAACATAAGTAATATTACAAACAATTTTTAGCACTATATCAGATATTGCAACTATGACTGAACCAAAGAATTGATTGACTCTGGGGGACAATATTTAGAGACGTTGAGACGTACCACTATGACAATAAAGTATGTCTATGAAAATAAGTTTTAGAAATGCGGGCTACTAGATAGCAGTTAGCTAACATCACACACAGAAACTGCTCACTCTTTTCTGCTTATGTGTGTTTTAGTAAATTCACCCATCAGTTTTGTTACTACAGTTTCATACAGTATTGATTTGTTATTTTAATTCAGTTCGATTTTAATAATACAAACGTTTGACATCAGAGATACATTTTTTTTATTGTAGCATGAAAGATTTGCAAAAAATATGAGAGGCTATTTATACCCTTTTTATGTTTTTTTTAAAAAAGTGTTCACATATCAAGCACACAGACTTTCTAAAATCAATTTTGTCGACTCTAGGTGCATTTACTTAAAGCCTGAGAAACTAAATACAGATAAAATTAAATTTACCCGCGTTAATGTAACCAGGCTTGAAACAACTTTCCAGACCAGAGAGAACAGGCTGAATCAGTTCCATTTTCTTCGGCGTGACTTCCCTTGTATCCATCAGTCTGATGGATTAAGGCCTTCGGGTCGAGCTGTATTTCCGAGCAGGTTTATCCAGACTCATCAGCAGCCGCCTCAATCCGATGCCACGGATGGAGAGCTACGCTACCATTCCAAGGCCTTCTTTCTCAACGTCGACACTTGTTTTTTTGTCTCACTCGTTCACATTCACGTTCTCCTGCGCGTCCATTAGTATGCTAATGACGGCCTGGGAGTGTGTGTGTGTGAATGAGCGTGCGACAGAGAGGAAGGGATGGAGAGAGGACGAGGAGCAGGGAGGGAGAATGGCGGAGAGAAAGCTCGTCTTCCTGTGAAGTTGCCTTTGTGTGACAGATGAATGGCTGGATGGGGGAGGCTCTTTCAGCCCGCCGACACGCTGCGCTGACAAGTGAGCATTCCTGAAGGAAACGGGGAGCGCAGAGGACCTCCCCATCCCCGCCCAGCCAGAGGGATGCTTTTCTCCTGCGTGGACCCATAAGGAGCTGCTGTGTGGCGGTGAACTTGGTGTGCAGGCATTGTGCTGTTAAACCCAGGGGCGAGAGAGAGGTTAAGCTTTTGATATGGAATAATTCCAATAAATCTAAAGAATGGGATTGGAGGCAGGCTTTAAATGGGGAACAATTCTGCATTATTTGACTGGAGTCTTAATGAGGATTTTTTTCAGCACAGAGAAATGGCTGCTTTTTTTGTCCTTGGGTCAAATCTGTACACTGTTGCAAGCTTTTTTTCTTTCTGTTTTTCCCTTTAATTTGACAGTGGACAGTGACAGGAAATGTGGGGGAGAGACAAAGGAGGACATACAGGAAAGGTCCCCAGCGAGACATGAACTGGGGATGTTGCGTTGACATATCTGCATCTTAAACCTCCAGGCCAGAGATATTCAATTCAAATCCAAAGGGGTCCAGTTAGAGAAACTCATAATGTCTAACGTGCATTAGGATTCAGTGCCATATACAGTGTGCTGAAGTAGCCTAGTAGTTGTATCAACGTCTGTATCTTGTCAACAACTGACTGTCAAAATAAGTACAGTTCTATATTTATTTTGTTTAACATGGTCAGTTTTCACACAGGCTTCATTCGTAAATGTTCTCTCTCATTTCAGGTGAAATAAGGGCTGCATTTAGATATAAAACAGGCTACATAACAGAGAGCGTTTGAAAAAAAATGCTGTTTTTTTTTAGATGTGTAATCGAATAAAATGATAATGTGATGATATTTTATCTCCAAAAGGTCAAAGGTTAACCTCACTATGACAAGATAATATGTAGCAAAAAAAAAAGCCCATTATTCAACAGCGTAGCTCAAGAACAGCAACTCAGGCATACAACACTGTCGATATACAGACGGGTGGCGAATTAAGACCGACTGTAAGGTGTGTTGGTCAGGTGCTGTTCCATCACGAGCCGCCACAACAGCTTCAGTGCTCCTATAACTTCTTCAACTCTGTGGAACACTGACTCGAGAGATGAACACCCCTCCTGTAAACGATCTCACCAGTTGGTGTTGTATTATGTTGTGACTCTGCTGAACATCAATAAATATTCATTTACTCCCGTGTTTTATGGATAAATGATTGCTTTTATCAGAGACAAATCAGACGTTCCAGTCTAATAGACTGTGTCAGTTGTAGTTTTGGTCAGATTTGCTGCCTCCGTTCTTCATCAGTGCAGCTATTATATCCTGTTATGACATGCAGCTGCATTAACTTATGTGCCTAATGCTTTTCCGCCTTAAAATACTTGACTGATGAGAGTGTGAGAGCACACCCACCTACTGTGTCTCTGTGTGTGTGTGTGTGTGTGTAGCTAACTGTGGCGTGCCAAAACAAAGCTACCTGCGTAATCAGCTGTGGTATTGAGAAATCACTCGAGAAGTATTTCCTTCTTTCACAAACGCGGTGGCAGGAGTCCAAGTGACATGTGCCGAGGCGTCCTTCCCCGATCGTCCTCTGTATTGTGTTACTCACACGGTGTCGTGAACTTTATCTGGCTCCCTCACTTTATCCTGTGTATTCCCAAGGTGAAGCTGCGCCGTGATGGGCTCGTTCAGATGTCCTTTATGTGCCCGTGTTCAGGAATAGGCCTGTCTGTGTTTCTTAATTGGCCATCGGGGACAGAGGACAAGAAGCAGCTGCAGACCTGAGAGCAGGGAGGGGACGCTGCTGACAGTCAGGACCTCTGATCAGAGGCCTTGCTCTTCTCCTGACACCGACACTGTTACTACACTGTGTTTTGGGCTTTTTACTTCAGATATGAACGCTTTGTGGGAGAGGATGTGAATGATGACGAACACATTTTATATAGGAAGCAAGAATACATGATATGACAAAGTTGTAACGTGCAGATTAAAGCATAAAACAGTTTTACAGTCGAGCAGCTGCAACAGGAAGTGATATTTTGGTATACCGCAGTGAAGTGTGTCTCGCTTCCTGTTGTGTGTGCGGTACGTGGAAATGTGAAGGTTTCTGGGGAAATTTGGTATTCTTCTCGATCGCTTCCTGCTGACGGCAGGCAGAAATGTGTGTCTCGTCACTATCTTTCTCTCTGAACTCGTGTTTGAGAGAGATGTAGATGGGTTCAGCGGCTTGCGTTCCCGAAGAGAGACACCCATCCTCTGTCTCTGTCTCTCCATTTATTAAATATCATCTTGGTTACAGGTTCATGTTACTGAAAGGCTCAGTTCGCCTTCCATCCTTATTATTTTTGGCCACACAGTGTGACCAGCTTGATCTCATGCATGACTTAGTCACAGTGTAACATAGGGCTGAGTTTAATACTGCAGTTTTCCACTGACTCAACTGGCGTTTCAGTCAGTCGGCCACGAGGATATGATCAGGAAGACACACACCGAAGACACAGGTGGATGTACTTGTGTGAAGGTACATGAAGTGGCCACCTAAATGATAATGTGTTTAAATGCTTAGTTCAAAATGTTGTGAAGAAAGTGTCTGTGCTTCGCCGAGGTTCATTTATCTGTCATTCTACACACAGGGAGTTCAGGAGTCTCACAGTCTGTGGAGTGAAGCTGCTCTGTAGTCCCGCGGTACGGCAGCAGACACTCCTGTATGTTTTGCTAGATGGCAGCAGGATGAACAGGCTGCGTCCGTTTTTTAGTGTCCTTTGGGCTCTGTGCAGACGTCTCACCTCACAGACATCACTGTACACTGTGGACAGAGCTAGGCTAGTTGTTGCCCTCTGCCTACAGGCTTTATGCAAAGCTGGCCAACCACATCCTGACACCAACTCAAAACAGAGACACAAAGCTGATGTCACTTTCTTTTAACAGAGACAGCAGGTCAGTCAGACGTTTAGTTTCTTCAGTCTTTACAATGCTGCTCGGAGCAGCATTTGAATTTTATTGGAAAATATGTTGAGGAGGAATTAAGTAAGAGCATACAAACATGTAGGCCTCCTTCAAGGAAGTAGAGTATACAACCTGAGGACAGCACATCCAGAGTTAGCATCACCCTGGTTTCCTCATCTAAATAAGTCTTTGATTTTTCAGTTCAACAAAATTAGCTCTGTGATAAACACACGTCCGTGACACTTGCGACTTTTGCTCGGCGAGATAATCTTCATGGATGAACACCACTTTTATGATGAAAAGTTTCTAAGTCAAATAACTGCTTTATAATGTGTGTGATATTTACTGACCTACGTTTTGTTGTAGAGCAAAATGGGATAGCTACCGTTCAGCAGTGGAGTCTGCAAACAGCCGGCCTCCAGCACAGCACAGGAGCTCCACAGAGCCCCTGTAAGCATGGGCTGACCCCAGACCTGATTTCAGATAACTCATAAATAAAACATATTGACTTCAAGAAGAGGGAACCAAATAAATAGTATGAAAATTATAATGAGAAGCCTAGAAATTAAACTGAGGCCAGTTCATTTGACAGGGATCCGTTGTCCTCTCTTGAGGTATGATAATGACTGTTGGGATTAGATCAACACGGTCGGATGCAAATAGGGGATTTTGCATGCAAGGTTCACTGGATCCGCTCGACTATTCAAATCCACACAGGGAACTACAACTCCAGTGTATTTCTATGACAGATGTATAACAGTGTATGCTTCAGAGATGGTTATGCAAATATGGATCTCTGAAGACACTTTGACAAGTCGACAGTGAAGCAGGTTGCACTCCATGTCACAGTTTTATTCCAACAAAAGGCTTGTTCTTCAGAGGAAACCCTGACACACACTGACTGATCTGCATACTGTCTACCAGGAGTCGAGACATTTTTCCAGGTGAATTTGTAATGTGTTCGCTGCCCAGTCATCGTAGAACTGCTTTGTATTGTTCATCCTGTTTATCTCACACTCCAGAGGAGCCACATCTAAATGGATCATTGTATCAGTCCTCTGTCTGCTGTTTGCCAGAGTTAAGAGTTATATCCTCCAGAGCAGCCAGGAGACGGTCAGCCCCATCCAACTGTGTCACTAACAAATGACCCCAAACACTATGAAAGGCAGTATTTCAACTTGGCACGCTGTCTCAAACAGACAATGTGTCGACGGTTGGTGGAGGGCATCTTGGTTGAATTAGCTTACATCATGGTTGATCTCATGTTAGTGATTCAGAGCGTCAGACTGCAGGCCCTGCAGACGGTTACGTGTCATGTCTCAGGAGTCTAACAAAGATTGTTTATAGAAACAGGAAACATTTAATTCCCTTGGCAATGATATCAAAACCCCCGAAGAATACATGTAACAGTTTATGTGATAGTCCGAATGATGAATGTGAAAAATGGTGTCTCTTGTAAACTGACCAGGAACTGTTTGCCTGCTCTTTGTAAGTGTTCGTATTTTTTTTTCTCTTTTGCCTAATCCTAACCAAACTGTGACTGAAAACTGAAAATGATAAGTCAAGTAAGTCTAGAAATGACAGGTGACAACATAGACAACATAAAAAGACAAATGTCTCTCTCTCTCTACCTATATGTATATATATAGATTGGAAGTTAAGTTTAAAATATGCCAAAACTGTGTTTTTGGTGTTGTTGTTACAACTTATGACTTTCTGTTCAAACACTTAAGATGGACTGGGACACACAAACTGTAATAGATGTACGAGCAGGTGATATATAACCCACAGGTCTTCAGTATCTGAGCTCTCCTCCTACACTGATATTATCCTCTCACTAAATTCAATCTGTCCTCCGTATCCCTCAATCTTATCGTTCCCTCAGCCCCTCTCTCTCTCTCTCTGACCCCGGTGACAGACAGAGTGAGGGGTGTCAGGGGGCGTCATCACCATGGAAACAATCCAGATTCAGCCAAGCGTCAGTGAGTTTACTCTCCCCCCCCTCTTTTTACTGAATTAAAAAGGGACGTTCATCTGTGTCTCTCCTCCTGACAGTGAGTTGAATAGCAGTGGAGCCTCTCTGGCACACAGCTGCTCAGAGGGAGCATCCTCTCCGCCCTGTGGTGAATGTGATTCACTGAAGATGTCTCTATCCATTAGTTTGTGCCTGAAGTCACTCGGCTGCCCGTGCGCCTCAGGACTTTAATGGTTATTAATGAGCACTTGGTGTCTTTTATTACAGTGTCAGCTCATGGTGCAAAGTCCTTTCCCCCCCTTTATCTGATCAGTGTCGGTTCTTGAGGGTCTTCTCGTCGCACTAAATCTCCTGTCCGCATGTTGTGACCTGAATGTTGAACTTGTCTTATTTTCAGAAGTTCAAAAGGCAAAATTCCCCTTTCTTCCTCTTCTTTGGCTTTCTGTCCGCCCGCAGTAAGACAGTAATAAGCTTAGCAGCCGACTGAATAACAATCACGTGCGGTGAGTCATGTGCGCCTTACAAGAGCAGTGTGTAGAAGTGTATTAGTGCTCACAGCCGTGTGTGTGGAGAGAGGGCATTACTTTTAAGTGGCCAGTAACTATTAGTTCTCTGCTGCACATTAGCATTCAGAGCTTCCTCCCGCCATCTCCCTTCATTCACCCGTCAGCAGCCTCGTCCGGCACAAAGATGCCCTTCATGGCCCCGACAGAAGCCACCAGAAAAGACGCGGTCGGGCTCACCTCGTGTTTGTCGAAGCCTGACTTTTCCCAAACGTCCCGAAAGTCTGAACGAGCTCCCTCTCTTCCTGTCTCGCATTTGAACGCAGATCCAAGAGGAATCATTGAGAAGATGAAGGAATATGAAGGTACAGGAGGAACAGTCTGCACTCTTAGAAATAAAAGTTCTAAGTAGAACCATATAAGGTTCTTTGGCTTGTCCTCATAGGAGAACCCTTTTTGGCTCCAGGTAGAACCTTTTATAAAGGTTCCACCTGGAACCCTTTTAGAGGGTTCTACCTAGAACCCAACATAAAGGGTTATACCTAGAACTGTGTGTGTAAGGTTCCACCCAGAACCCCCCATGAGAGGTTCTACAAAGAACCCATACAGGATCTTATACCCATGCTTTCAACAATCCCTGAAGAACTCTTTCTCCAAAAAAGGGTTCTCTGGATCAAAATGGTTCTTACTGGAACCGTTTGTGTTACCAATAACCCTTGAAAAACCGTTTCTTCGGGGAAGAGTTTTTAAAGGGTTCTCTGGATCAAAATGGTTCTTACTGGAACCATTAGTGTTACCAAGAACCCTTGAAAAAACGTTTCTTCGAGAAAAGGTTTTTTCAGAAGCAAATGGTTCCAGGTAGAACCTCAGCCCTTGTAGAAGAACCCTTTTGGAACCCTTATTTCTAAGAGTGTGGTAGCATGAAGTCACATTGTGAATCTAAAGATACGTTTAGGAATAGTTCAGAGTGACCATGCAAGGTGCTGATCCGCTCATCAGGAGCAATTCGGGCTTCAATATCTTGCCCAAGGATTCTTGTCAGAGATCTGGGGATCAAACCACCAACCTTCTGATCAGTGGATGACCTGCTCTGCCTCCTGAGCTACAGCTGCTACGACCTTTGTTTCTTAAATTGAATATGATGTTGTGTCTGGTCTGTGTAGAACAGGGTTTCTCAATTCCAGTCCTCGAGGACCACCGCCCGGCATGTTTTAGATGTGTCCCTCCTCCACCACACCTGATTCAAATGATCAGCTCGTTATCAAGCTCTGCAGTGGCCTGATAACGAGCTGATCATTTGAATCAGGTGTGGTGGAGGAGGGACACATCTAAAACATGCAGGGCAGTGGTCCTCGAGGACTGGGATTGAGAAACCCTGGTGTAGAAGAACCATTCATGACGTCTTTTACCTCTCTCGTCTCTCTTGTCTGCCCCTGGGTAAAGCATCTCATACCTGCCTACCCGCTACACACTTTTTCTTAAATATACTGATATTGATAGTATTTGTTGGTGCTACTACCCTCCCCCACTGCTCCTTTAGTAACCTACTGTGGCCAAACTCTGTCGCCAGAACACAAGGCGCAGTCACAGCACTGTTACTATGGGACAAAGAATCACTTACATATATATTATTGATGAGCGCTGGCAGTCTCAGTAGGTGTTCACTGCAGCTACCCTCAGACACGTCAGCAGTCTATGGGCAAATCGCTCACACATTGCAGGGCTCTGTTAATTATCCGCCTCTTCACAGCAGCTTGTAAAGGTCTGACATTTATTCTTCTTCTATAATTAATGAATCGGGACACATAAACAGGAGTAAGCGTGGCTAATATTTGCAGTAAGAACCCACCTCAGCCAGTCATTAGTATGTGAGCGAGCTGAACTGCCCTTTGAATCACCTTAATTATGCAGTTACAGGAACAAAAAAAAAGGAGTGTGTCCAGATAGTATTCTTTTTGCTTGACCTTTATCTGACAAAGACAAATAAAGTCTGTCCTGATCGGAAAAATGCAAACGGCCGAGGCAGGCTCTGAAATGAGTCTTTGTGTGGAGGCAGACGGCGCTGTCTTTGGCAGCCATGTTTTATTTGTCTCAGTTGTGTGTGTTACCATTAGAGCTGTGAGGGGAAGTTGCTGATTAGGGTGCGTGTGTGTGTGTGTATGTGTGTGTGTCTGGGTGATTATAATGCTGAGGTAGCAGTTCAGCCCAGCAGTTAATTAGAGCCTGGAGAATCGCAGTGTGTGCAGGTGGAGGCCTGATCACACACATACATGCTCATGTTTGCATGTTTTAATAGCAGCAGCAGTAGTAGTAGTCAGGTTTTTTACAGAATAAAGTGTTTTTGTCCCTCCATTATGAAAACTATTGTATTTGTGTCCATTTTGCACCTAAGAATGCTACAAGCAGTCACTCAGATGCTGATAAATGTTCAACGGTCATGTCACAGCATATTAATTTCCTTGTTGCCTTACCTCCATGGTGACATGATTTTCTGTAGTAAACCTTGCTTTATAAATACATTTAAATCCATCTGTATTTCCAGATACCACAAGAGGTAAAAGACATATTTTTGTAATGTGGGTGATTGTCCCTTTAAAATCCGTTTTCAAAAACACAATTTCATAGTCTACACGACATTATGATAACAACCCAATCGCCAGAATAAATGTTGGCACATTACACATACATTTCTGCAAACCACAGATATAATACAACTTTAAATTAAGTGTTTAAATGTTTCTTTAAATGTTCGATGTTGTAGCAATGCTGTACTTACAGCCTGGTTGGGTTTAGGCACAAAGATCACTTGGTTAGGGTTAGGAAAATATCTTGACTTTGCTTGAAATGCCTGGTTTTGTTGCCACAAAGCCGGTTGGAGATGTCCTGATGCCTCGTTAAAAACGCCTGTTTTTTTGTCCCGTGGTCTCCTTAAAAATATTCAGCGGTGTCACACTTAGAAATGTTGAAACGCAGTCGTGAACTGTGGTCAATGGCTAGTCAGCCTTATTGCCCATATTTAACTCCACCACCATCCCCTCCACCCCCAGACATAAACGTTCAATATGGTACTTATGACCTGTACAAATCTGCATGTATCCTCTGCTAACATTTTATTCTGGAGACTGTAAAAAAAACCCGCTACTGCAGCCTTTCCACAGCACTGTCACTAACGTTAGAAGGGTCCGTGGGTTTTTGAGGTTTAAACATCGATGTTTTGATCTCTAACCTGACTGCAGTAAACTATTATCTGCCGTGTGTCTGTGCTGACGTAGCAGCCTTCTGAGTGCATGTCCGTCATTAATGTGCTCTCAGTGCACGCATTAAGAGCCATGTTGGCAGGAGACACTCCTTTGGTTACTAGTCATCTCCATAGTAGCCAGCCAGCCCGCCACTCTGGTTCAGGGGTTAATGGCCCCACTCTAACACATTTAGGAATGCTGAACTCCTCGCAACTCAAGGGCATTAGCTGGACGGGAAAGCCGGCTGAGTGAGACTAATGCTCGTCATCATTCATAGTTCTGCTGTGTGCTAATGGACCCGAGGCTGCAACACACACAATACAGACCCTAACCTGCTGCTGCCTTATCATTCCAATCAGTGTGTCAGATGTAGTCAGTTTAGTAGCCTGCTTTTGCCAAAGACTGGAAATAAACAGTACCATGAAACCCATCTGTCACATCAGCAGGACTGAACAATTTTGGAAAATGTTGGCCACTGTGAAAAAATGTTTTGTTTTTTTCTGAAGAATTCTGATGTACACACTTGTTAATGGAAGCAGTGCATAGAAGCCATGAACTGTGTATCAATCATTCATCAAACTCCAACTGAAATCACATTTAGTCATCTCTTTGTTGTAGTCAAAATAACATCAGTCATTTGTTTAATGCAGTGTAACATATCATCCTTTTTTCTCAGTGGCCTTTATCATCTTCCGTAGTTTGTACGACAACATCACAAGACTCAAACTTATCTTGTGTATACAGAAAATATGTAGTTCCCCATTGTTGAGATCCACTCAGTGTTTTGTTAGATTACTCAGAGAAAATGTAACTTCGTTTTCTATAGTAAAATTGACCAGCTTAGCTGCCATTTATCAGGGTGTTACACTGTGGTATACTTGAAATGAATCATATTCTGATTTCCTTGTGGCATTTAAAAATGACATCACAGTAAACTAACTGCTGGTTCATGACTGTCAACTGACAGTGTTTTCATATCTGACTCACCACCATTAAAGTTAATTATGCGGTTGTTAGCTCTGCATAGTATTTTCCAACTCATGAAGTTAGTTCAGTTGGTTAACTTAATGTGCTTAACAATTTGTCTTCAGCAGTACATCTGCTAACTCATTTGGTTGGTAGTTAGTATCTCCTAAGTCATTACGTTAGTAGATACTCAGCAGACTTCACTGGCCATGCTAACGTAAACATTAGCGTAAATGTTAGCTTAAGCTGCAGGTCCAGAGGTCCACATTCAAGCTTTTATTGTGACAAACGTAAAACAATGATATGTTTAAAAGGTAAACTACATTTAAAAACCATGCTGACATTATTTTTTACTACAAAGAAGAGATGAATAAATGTGATTTAATGTTGTAATGCACGATGATATTCTGCTCCATACTGCTGTCACCAACATCTCTCCACCAGACTGAACAGACCGACTGTCCCTCTCATAACTTAGTTGAAACACAAATAAAAATCCATTAAATCCCATTAAACTGGGCAGCAGATGACAAACTCCGGTCCTCTAGGTTGACTCTATGTGTTCCTACATGACAGCAGAGGGTTGTGCCTCTGCGTTTGCTTCAGCTGCAGGAGAAAGACAAACACCACTAGAGTTCATTCATCACCGGTATCAAGGTTGCTATTTACATGTTAATTTCAGACTGGGAACGCATGCCAGCTACACAGAAAGGACAAATTACTGAGCAGGAAGCTTGTTTTCTTGGATTTACATCCACATGAGAGCTATACACTGACGAATGAATAGTTGTCCATGTATGGTTCTCTGTTACGCCCCTCCTCTCTTTGTAATTGCTTTAAGCTAAATTTAATTTGGGATAATCAACAGAAAGATGATCCTGGCATGTCTCTCCAAGTGTCTTCTCCTCTCTACTGAGGTCCATGTGCAGCTCTTTTACAAGGTTATACCCAGTGTTTTTCTCCTTTAACACGTACAAGAAATCCTGATCTTTGCATTATATTAAAACCAGATTTTATGTTGAACCCTCTGTTGACACCGGTTTTTGTTATCGAGCAGACCACACAAAGCAGGCCCGTCCTACAGAGATGGGTTAGTAGTCTGTCTTTGAACATTGGTGAACGCTTCACTTGATTACTCCCTAACAGTGTTTTTGTGTCTGTGTGTGTCAGCTTTCCCACCTCCGCAGGCATAACAGACCAAGCTAATTACTTTTCCAGTGCTTTGCTGACGGAGGATGCTTTGTGATATTTCAGGCCAACGTGCTTCCTTTTGTCTGATCACAGCGCTGCCACACGCAGTATTATACACGACTGTCATCGTGCACACATCCCGGCTGTTGAGTGACTGAATGCATCATTAGGCTCTTTCTTTCTAACCACGGGGCTTCTCAGAACCGGTGGGGAAATTTCTGTACAAATTTGGTGTGAATGTATAGTCATCTCTGCACTGCAACTTGAGAGTTAACATGATTTTATACAATTATTTAGGTCAAAAGTCCACTTATTGGCTTTCAGTTTTGAACTGACTCATATTAAAGCTACCTGGAGAGGCTACCTGTCTGTCTACCTACAGTACATACCGGTCTGCCCACACACACTCTGCCTTTGCACTCGTGGCGCAAGACTAGTGTCTTCCACTAGGCTAGGCAGTTGTATTGCTAACACTATTAGCGAGCTAGTCACTAAAGAATGGAACGACTTGCTAGCAAGAACAAATGCTGGCTTGACAGGCGAGTGCTAACGATAGCCATGCTCGTTGTCTGCGTCATGATGATAGTGTTCAGTTCCCCTGAGCCAAGTGAGCAATGGACTAGTTCAGCAGCTAATGAAGTATTTTAGACTAAAAAAGGTAAGAGAGTTTATGGAACGTCGCAAACTAGCCGCTAACACATATCCTCCAGCTGGTCAATGAGAGCTGTGAGGTAGTCAGTGTTTGAGTAGGCAGGTAGTGAGTGTTAATGTGTTTCTCTCTTTTAGCCCTGGTGCTTTAGCTGCAGAACATTATTTTCACAAGCAACTTGCTAACTTTGCCTGTCTGCTGTTTGGTACTAAAGCAGATAGTGTACAGTGAGCCAAAAACAGCTGTCTGTTGCTGAGCAGAGCAGTTAGATTTAAACTACAACATTAAGGCTGTAAAAAACTAAATAAATGGTTCAAATATTGTACTGTGGAGATACTGTGGAGAGCTGAGGGCAGATTCTAGAATCTGGTGGCTTTGTCCCACATAGTCTTTTGAACCATTATTGACTTGAAAATAGTGATTAGTGCAACGTAAATCTCTTTTCTTTTTATTATATGTAAGTCGCAATCTCCAAAAGGCTTTTATTATGATATGAAACACTGAAAAAGATCCACAACTTTGTATCGTTGAAGTTGGAACCAGAGAAGTATTAAGAATTAAGTCATTGACGGCACAGTGATTGAGTCATTTTCTGTTGATCAGCTGATTGATTAATCAAGTACATTATTAACTGAAGTTCTAAATTCAACGATGGCATTCACTGACATCTGTGAATCAAGGGAACGTGTAGACAACCTGACATTAAACACAACATGATACTCAATACTGCATGTGAGTCATGAACTTTGCGTTGACAGTGTTTCTTCGAATGATTGTTATCAGTACGTAGGTATTTGAAAAGGCCCTCCCTGACTATCTCCTCCTGGCCGTCGCCCTGCAGGAGCACGTGCACGGCACGGCATGACACAGCGTGGCAGATGGCTCTTCCTCCCGACCGGTTCCCCTGGCTTTCGCTATTTCTGGCATCCGTATGTGGAGGTTCTATTGTGAAGGCTGTCACAATGTAGCATTCAGCATCCTCCTTCATCCACCTGGTTTTCCTCTGCACTGATTTCCAGCTGGTTCCACATTAAAGATGGATATCATATAACTGTAGCATAGAAACCTGTGTGTGTTTTTTTAGACAAGTCAGGTGTATTGTGTCACAGTAAACAGAGGATGTCTCCATCCTGCTGTGATGAAATGTACAAGAGTAAACAGTGAGTAATAACTACATGCTGCACAAAGTCAGCTTTGCTCAGAAGCGATCTGTCAGCCTCGCCCTCACTTACACCCGACCTGACCTTCCTCAGCCTGCTGTGAACTGTCACTGTAGGTGTGAATGCTCAACGCTCGAGTGATGGCCACACACCCACCTACACACACATACACACCCACCCACACACACACACACACACACACAGACTCAACGCCTTATCTTGGCTGTGGCCGTGCCCTGTGTGTGTGTGTGTGTGTGCAGTAAATATTGGTGTTGAGTAGGATACACTGGAGCCATGCAGCGAGTGTGTGGCAGCGAGCCGAGAGGAGCGTTGGATCAGAAGGAGTTGGCCTCCTCTCGTAATGATGCAGCTGCTCTCTCTCTCTCTCTCTCTCTCTCTCTCTCTCTCTCTCTCTCTCGGCCTGTCTTTGTCTCTGCCTCCCCGTCTCAGTTCCTCTCTCTGTACCTGTTTCTTCTTTTTTTTTTTTTTTAAAGAAGTGTAACCAGTTAATCCTGTTGTCTTAACCAAATGATAAAAATGGTAAAAACAGACACACATTTCTTAAAGGACATAATGTATTAGGTTATAGATAGAGTGATCACTTTGGTTCAGTTCGCATTGATTATCAGTAATAACGTGCTTTATTAAAGATTCTCAAAGTAGCTTTTCCAAAGATCAGCACAGGGCTGGACAATGTCTTGATATAATATTGTAACTGTGATATGGCATAAGTGTTGCCTTTTCCTGGTTTTACAGGCTGCATTACAGTAAAGTAATGTCATTTCCTGGACTTACCAGACTGTTCTACATGTTCTAATACTTGTCGTTACCCACTCAGTCTTTATATCCACTTTAATAATGATTCTTGATCAAAAATCTAATATTTTGTCAGAGTAACAATAGTCAATCTTTCAATATTGTTGCAGTATCGTCTTGGAAATCATTTTGTTGCCCTGTCCTGGCAGTAATGAAGGAGATTTTGAGGAGGTTGAGATATCATGCAGCCCTAGATCAATATATCATCATTGTCATAGAACTTACAATAAGTGAGAAAGCATGGAGGAGAAAAATAATACTTTCATGCTATGATCAGCACTGGGGCCAGATGCATGGGTCATGACTAAAACTTGTGTACACTTAAAGAAAATATGCATCAGATTTTGTTTTCATCTGATCTGTTACGCCATGTTTTATTGTAAAACTGTGAACCGGATTATCACTCTCACAGTTAACCATGAATGGACGAATCAAAGACGAAATACAACTTCACAGTTTGTGTTGCATCAGCAAGGCTCTCCAACAACGCCAGAGAAGCCATCTTTACACTTGAAAATCACTGTGGCTATTTATTGTGCCCACATTATCATTAATTCATCGCATGTACCAATAAACCATCATCAGCAGCAGTGCTGGAGCCCAGTCACCATCATCTGCATGATCTGTCTTTGATAGCTTACCCAAGAGTCGCTGCACGTTCCTTTCACTGCCCTGGGGTTGGTCAACATGAAATGTCAAAATGCAATTTTATTAAAGACACATTATGTAGAAAGTGGCAGAAACTTGTCAGACAAACAAAACTCATTACGTCGTCACAAAGTTAGTTGTGGGATGTGTGTAACGCTGTGATCCTCCCCTCACTGAAGTTACATAGTGCAAAAAACAAGTTACAGAGACACCATTCACCCTGTTACAAGACACTGTGCCATCAACATGATTCTGAAGCTGTTATTTTTAGGGGAAAAAAGTAATAAATAATTATAACAGTCATTTAAGAAACTGAGTTTTTCTACCTGTGAGCCCCACCCAAGCAAAAATGCCCTGCTTGTTTTAAAAGCAAAAATAAGATGAAGGCCTTGTAACAGATAAAGTGATTTTTCATATCAAAATCTGCTTTCCCTGGAGGAACAGCGCCCTCTGCCTGCATGCTTTGTGTTGTAAACCATTCAGCCGACTTCCTGATTTATCAGACCTTGTTGCATCAGTATAAAAGGCGGTGGTCTCATCTGTTTAAAGTTACTGTACAGTGTCTGATCCTCACTGTGATGATGTTTAAATGCTGCACACAGCACATTTCATGAAGATTCAGTGAGTCACCTGTTCCATCCAATTAGTCACAACGGCTCTCCCCCTCTTACTCCCCTCTCTCCTTAACAAGATTAGGGAATTCATTTGTGTTTGTGAGCAGGTGATCATGAGCAGAATATCTGCTATCTAATGATTAAGCAGTAATGAGAAATGAGATGCTGATGATGTTCCCCCTGCAGTTCAGTGTGTGTTCGTGCATCGCTCTCTAGGAATAAAGGGCCCTACTGTTTGTGATAGCACACGGCTAACAGTCGCACTTGGATTGGTTTTAGGCCTGAGGTCTGTGAAACGACAGGATGTGATTTCAGTCTGTGAGGTTGGCTGATGCTCTCTGACAGGATGTCAGTAGGCTGCACATCAAAGGCACCCGAAGGTACCTGAAGGCGAGCAGGCTGCCACCGCTGCTGCTGAGAGAAGCACTAATGTTAGAAGGCAGAGGGATGTTCATGAGCTGTGGTCTGGTTCCACCTGTTCTACAGAACGTCTGATCGCTTTTATCCAATTCTCCTTGTGACTTATAATTCTGATAACATTTACAGGATGGCTGTTGTCCTTCACCTCTTCTGTTTCTCTCTCTCTCTCTGTCTTTACAGTCTCTGGGTTAGATAGATATGTCATGCATGTGCAATATTGATGTTGGGGGACTGAGCTGCCGTGCTGGAGGTTTTTTCCTGATCCATTACTGCTCTCCCTCGGGGCCAGGAGCTTCACCTGTGAGCTGAGCTCCACTTCACCCCGGCTGTCACAGAGTTACTGTAGCACCAACCCTTGCCCTCAGTGTCAGACTCTTACGGTGTAGCCGTATCTGTCAACGCTGGTCAAAATACAATGTGTTAAGGGTCATTCCTGCTGCTCTGAATGCTCGTTGGTGGGAAATGTACCTCCCAATCTGAATAAAGGCAAAGACGTCATGTCATGCCGACATCATATTGTGTTGCAACAACATCTAGTTCAAGTCCTATATATTTCCTGGCACCAATATCCAAGAATACGATTGGGAGATGATCAGTTTTAAAAGAACCACTACCGGAGCAGACGGTTGACATTGACTGTAGGATGATGGCTACAGGACTGCTGCTCTGTCGCTGGCCTTTGACGGCCTGTCAGAAAATTCCTCAATCCAGAATTGGTGCAGAATTAGTTGCGTTGTCCATCTGTTTTCCAGCATGCATCTGGGCGACAGTTGTTTCAGGCAGGCTAAGAAAGCTAACCTCAGATATCCTTCACTCAGATATCTCCTCCAGCTCATCTTATGTAATCTCCAGCCAGCTCCGGGTCTGTCCCCTTTCAAACGGTTCTGCAAAACCTGTAAAAGGAGGCGTCAGTGAGGCATCTTTATCAGATGTCTGAACCACCTTAAAGTGATAGCTGGGAACTTTTGATGTGGGGTTGTAAGAGGTACTTATCCCTAGTCAGTGTGTTACCTTCAGTAGATGACCGCCATCTCTCCCCCTGTGTGATAAAGGAGCGCGTAACACCGACAGGGAAGCAGAGCATCATGCTGCCTAACGGTACCGACATCACTTTTTTGTCTTTTTGGAGCTTTGGGACGATCGGCTCTTCATTTGTGTCAAGCATTATCTCACGGGAACAGCTGTGTGGGTGTGTGGTGAAGAGGAAAGGTTGTCGGAGCGCCGTACAAAACACATTCTGTCTTTATGGCTGCATGAATTGTTCAATGGACAGATGGTCTGCTCCCTTTTCACATTAAAATAGTTCCTCTTTTTCTCTCTCCCTTTCATGATGCTCTATTTTTTTTCTCCCATCTCTGTCAGCTCTCCTCTCCTTCCCCTTTTTTAGTGTACTCTTCTCTCTCTGTTGTCTACTTCTTCTCTCTGCTGTGCTCTATCAGATGTCACTTTACTCCGATGTCGGTCTCTCTCCCAAATGTTGCTTTACTGCAGTAGCTGTTGGTGCTGTGCTGTAGGTGCAGGTGAGCACATGGGCCCACAATCCATCCTCCCACTGTCAGAGGGAGGCTGTGGCTCACCAGCTCTGATGACTCAACAGGCTCACCTGTCTGAGCCAGCCTCAACCTTTCAGAGCTTTGCACGTGTGGAGCGAAAGGTCATTGTTGATTCGAGCGGGAGCTGTTAAGGTGACATTCAAGAGACTGAGGTGACAGCTCAATACGGTCGTGACTTGAAATGATTTTGCAAAGCACAAGTTCTTTCATCTCTAGTCTTATATAGCTTAAATAATTCTGATTGCGGACCTTGCTGAAGAAACTTGTGTGTATGTGTTTTGGCCAAATCATGAAGAGGAAAGCTGCGGGTGAAACTGAGTGAAATCTTCCTCTGGGCATTTTAATGTCTAGCCAAGCTATTGTTCTATAAAGACACCGAACTCAATACGAGTGCCAAAAAAATTATCAGCATTTAGCATTTACCCAGAAGGGCCTTACCGCAGACAAAGCAACCCTCCAGTATCTGTTTGTGGATGTATCTGCCAAAAAAGAAGGGGACGGTGGTACGCTGTTGCTGCTTGGCTTTGTGTGTCGGCAGGGGTTGAGTGTGGGTGGGGGCTCCCACGGCGCTCCTCAGAACTGGGTCAGAAGGATTAATTTCCTGGCCTGTCCGATGGAAGCTAATGGCAGATTAGCATGGGAAGTTTCACTTCCAAAACAGCCCCCTCCACCCACAGCCCTCGGCCAGGACTGGGAGGGAAGCAGCACGCCGCTTTTTCACTCTCCGGGGGTTCGGTGAATGTGTGTGTTGAGTGATGCTCCGGCCTAGACTGTGTGTGCATATACTTTCTGTCTGACTCCCTGCTGAGCATGTGTGACTTAAGCAAGGTCAATGACATTGTGAGCTAACAGCAGCCAAAGTGGTCAGAATAAATCCTTCAGATGTAGTAACTGCCTTAACAGCTGCGAGGTTTCGCAAACCTTATATCTTTCTACTCAGTCCTGTGTTTTCAGACTTGACTTACATGACTAACATTTCAAACAGATAACACATTCATCTTACAAATGAAAAGGGTAATTCAAAAGCTATGAAATACATCTTTTTTCCTGCCACAGCCTTATTGATTTGCAATGGCCAGTAGCTCATGGTGGCTAATGACAGATTGTTTATCAGAGACGGGGAAGTTAAAGCAGGTACAAGGAACTTATTTTGTGTTGATTTTGGCGGCCCCTGTGGACATTAGCAGTATGAACACCATCGCCTCCTGTGGTGAAGATCTTGATAAGGCCAGCTTTGTCAGGGAGGTGGGAGTGGAATTGAAGGACCCAAATGCAGATCAGAACAGGAGGCAGGATTGGGGGAACGAAAGGCGAGCTTTATTTAAAACAAAGCTGATCAATACAAAAACCAGGAACTCAAAAATGAAACAAGAGTCCAGGGAACCAAAATTAAAGTAGCAAAAATAAAACAGCTAACAAAGAGCTAACAAAAAGCAAAGTACAAATCAAAAAGGCAACAAAGAAATCAAAATCCAAAAACATACCATGGAAACGTGAGGAAACACAGGGACGCTCGAGGAGGACATCACACGATACAGATACAACAAACCGACAAGGAGTGCAAGGAGAACAAAGGGTTAGATACAGAACACTGATGAGGGGACGAGGAACAGGTGAGGAGAGAGAGGAGGGAAGAGGACAGGTGAGATAACGAGGGGGAAGCACAGAGGAGAACAAGAGGGACACAAGAGGGCATGGAAAACATAAGACAAAACAAGACAGACACAAAAACACTGAATCATGACAAGCTTTTGCTTCTATTTTGAAAGCAAGTGAAAGAAAGAGGCAACACAAGCAATTCATAAATTCAGCTGTTTGCAGGATGGCAACAGGGAACTGTGTCTATTTGTGGCTTTATAAGATTAACAACTTTAATATGATGATGGTTAAACCAAGTAAACGTTTAAGTGCTGTGCCACCACATTACAGAGCAGTTCCTTCTTCAGGCTGTGAGACTCAATTCATCCTCAGAACCAACCCGGATAAGTCAGAATCCGACCCAGTGACAGGCAGAATAACTACAACATCTATATATGTAGAAAATATCAAGTCTGCTGGCTGATGGTCCGTGAAACCTTCTACCTCATAAAACAGAGCATACACTGTGAATGAGAATGATTGTGGGATGAGCTCATAGCTGCTAGAACTTGAATGAACAATCTGTTAATTGAAAAAATCAATCAACAGATTGATCAAAAATGAAAATGATGTAATCCTCAGGAACAGACATTGGAGGGTCAGGTTCAGATCCAGTAAATGATCTATTTTGATGCCATTCTCTGGCTCCCGTCTGTCTCCTTCCAGTCCACTGTCCAGTAAAAAGGAATGCCATAACAGAGGAGTGTTTCTGTCTGTCTCTCCTCGCATTATTGCCTGTCTTCTCGCTGTTGTGTTTGGTTGCTGCTGGCACCAGTGGACCTTTAATGTGCTGGAAGTCATTTTAATAAGGTTTCATACTGTGACTACAAACTCTATTTCTCCTCCTCCTCCATCTTTCCTGCACCTTCTGTGTTTGTCTTTTCCTCTGGTAAGACCCGCGAAGCCAGTCTGAGCTCTCCGAGCTGTGCAGTCCCAGCATTTACCCCACAATTATGATTGTAACATCTTGATTGCCTGCCAACATTAAAGCCCTTCTAAATTGCTTTCAGGGATCCAGATTTTGTCCTTGGATGATTTGGCATTCTGGTTATTGTTTTGTGGTTCTGTGTTTTGATTCTGGAAATCAGTTTGAATGTTAGCAATCTGCTCATTTTAGCAGGGTAGCAACAACATCCAAAAGGAGACTCCCTGATTATTTGTCGTTCTTTTGCCCAATCCAAATACAATCATTTTCCCTGTCACTACCTCTTGCACGCTCATGCGTAAGGGTAGGGGTGTCCTGGTTCTTTTGGGATAGGGCGATAGGGTGAAGTGTTCGGGCTACATGGCGGGTTATGAGAACTATGTCTTTTCAGTGCATTAGGGTCCTTTTCTTTATAACAAGCGTACAACAATCACTACAAGTTTACTGATGTCTTGGTAACTAACTTGCTAGCTAGCTAACACAACAAAACAGTCTTGAATTTTGATGTATTTCAATGATGCATCCACCTCTTTGATAGCATATGATGCTATCTAATACTGATACTGTACTAAGTACAGACTGGCAGAGTAGAAGGATTCTTTTTTATTTGATAGCAAAATGGCATTTGAAAGGGGTCAGTAGGAAAAAAACATCTGAACTGGGATTGAGCCTTCGCTTCAAAGGTTTTGAGAAGAGCAATGTTCCTTGTTAACCTTAGACTATGGTCAATACTATGTACAGTTTATGTGTGTATTTTGTATGTTCTTTTTGGAAGAACCCTTAAAGTTCCCATGACTAAGAGGAGAGAGCCCAGAGAGTTTAGGAATCTCGAGTCAGCTATTCGGGGAGTTGCCACATTTTGCAGCTCTGCATTGTTTTTTCAGGGGATGTTTTCATGGTCATATTATGCCTCCAAGAGTAGTATGGAAGGCTGAACATGTTACTTTCTCTCATCCTCTCTTGTTTCCTAACTGCTCTTTTTATCTTTACATTGACAGTAAAGAGAAAACAGAACTATCAAAACCTTTAAATTGTCCAGCAAAACAGTACAGCTCACTTGGCTCATTCCCAACTGTCTCTGCTCTCTTTTATAAGGTATTGGAAAGAACGTCATCTGCGACCGGACAGCAACGCCTCTGGATGCCTTCAGAATGATGTCAGCAGCCCAGTACTACCCCAAGTTGCTGAGCATTATGGGAAACGTGCTTCGTTTTTTGCCAGCCTTTGTTCGGATGAAGGAGTTGTTAGAGGAAGGGTACATCGGGGAGCTTCTGGTCTGTGAGGCCCAGGTATGAGAAAAAACTATAAATGCTTGTCTTTTAAAATTTAAAATGGTGATATTATTATATTATAATAGTTTCTAGCGCTATTTGACCCCAGATTCTACCACAACTGTTAATGTTCTTGCTCTTAGCTGTCCCGATCACATTCAAGTGAAAAAAGATCTAATACATCATCAAAAAAAACTTGCCACGATTTCTCTTCTCTGCCCTAAAGGTCCATAGTGGTAGTCTCCTGGGGAAGAAATACAACTGGAGCTGCGATGACCTGATGGGAGGAGGTGGTCTGCATTCGGTGGGCAGTTACATCATCGACCTGCTGACGTTTTTGACCGGTCAGCGTGCAGCCAAAGTCCACGGCTTTCTCAAGACCTTTGTCAAACAAACGGATCACATCCGGGGCATCCGTCAGATCACCAGTGACGACTTCTGCACGTTCCAGATGGTACTGGAGGGAGGCGCCTGCTGCACCGTCACGCTCAACTTCAACGTGCCCGGAGAGTTTCGGCAGGAGGTGATTGTTGTGGGGACAGTCGGAAGGTTAACGGTCATGGGGACAGACCTGTACGGACAGAAGAACAGTGGGGGTGGAGGAAGTGGCGGAGGCCCTGAACTCCTGCTCAAAGACACCACACCTCTTGAGAAGGCTTCTTTACCAGAGAAGGCCTTCAGTGACATACCGTCCCCGTATCTCACAGGAACGATCCGCATGATCCAGGCTGTGCGGCAGGCCTTCCAAGACCAAGACGACAGGAGGACGTGGGACGGGAGGCCTCTGACAATGGCTGCCACCTTCGAGGACTGTCTTTATGCTCTTTGCGTGGTGGATACCATCAAGAAATCCAACCAGTGCGGAGAGTGGCAGAACATTGTGGTGATGACGGAGGAGCCGGAGATCAGCCCAGCCTATTTGATCAGCGAGGCCATGCGGCGGAGTAGGATGTCGCTCTACTGTTAGCATCCGGCTGAAGCGCTGACCCCTTTAAAATGGCTGAACGGCAGTGTTACCTTCAAACGTGGAGGTGGCACCGCAAAAGCTTTGTTGTTGTTAAAACTTTATTCATACTGCTACTGGGTTTAGTTCTTACGTTCAATGAGGGTTCGTTTTAATACTGTCAAACCTGTATTGCTACTGTTACAGACAGAGAGGTTATGGTTTCCTGATACCCTGCCTCTGCATTAGAGGAAAAGCAATGTGATCAATAATCAAACCTTTATTTATATGGAAGCCTTTTCCTGTTTTCCCCTTCAGACAGAAGGATTGAGTCCTTCCAGGGAGATGCACTTGTAAGTCAAACTGATTCGTACAACAGAAAGACGAGATATAGTCCTACAGTGGAGGCAGATCAGAGAGTGAAACTAATGCTACTGTGTTCTGCCTGACCTTAATGGTGTTGCACCTCTCCTCTCAGCTTCTCTTCTATATGACTTGGTCCGGAAGACACCTTACACTGTGGGTCCAAACGAGGACAGCCAAGGAAGAACGATAGTCTTCTCAGTTCAAGCTGTGCCGCTGTGTTGTTGCTAAAGTCTGAAGTACATGTTAGTTTACCAAGTGAATGTTTGAAAAAAAAAAAAAGAAGCAATGTGCTTGATAGCTTCAGCGTCTGTCTGTTCTCTAGGCTTCCTTTGTATGTGTGAAACATGAGAAAAAAGAAATCAATAGTTTGGCTGGTGGGCTTTCAGAGGCGTTTGCCTTCTGGTTTATGTATGCAATATACTGTATCTTCCAGCCTGGAGTAAAGGGTTAAAACACACTATGATATGCCTTTATGCAGTTGCAGTAGCCTTTGCATCAGGTTGCAAGTCCTGCATGAGAGGCCAGTACAGTGATACTTTAATGTTCTTATTTATTGAATGCTTTTTATTTTTTATTTTTATGAAGCATGGCCATGAAATACACATGATTCTGTGTGCTGTGAACGTATCTGTACTGAGCCTTAAGTGTGGATATAAATACAGTCTGCTGAACAATGTTTGGGTATTATCTTCATATTGCAATGCAACGGGTCACACTTGCATCAAGCTACTGTTATTGAGTATTTAGCATGCTTTCTAAAGCAGTGAAATGCAGGTGAAATGCATCACATCAGTTAGACACCTACAGTTAGACTGGGAACGTGCAGCCAGTTAAGATCAGCATTTCTTTCTGTTTCTGTTAGAGGTGTTAAATGTTGGTTGGATGCTGGTGTTAGTCTGTTTTTCTTAGTTTCAGCAAATGCCAAGACCAACAACATAAATCCATCCATCACCACTGCTGACAACCCAACTGTCACCTGTCAGTCATCATTGATTCTTATTGAAGATGTCAATCTTTAAAGCTGCACCAATCAATGGTTTTTAATAACGATGGGTCAAATGATAATGGTCAGTGTGTAATGTGAACGGTGCTGCTAACAGCAATCAACCCACAAAGTATTATCACCCGACTCTGCAGTTTCCTTTAACTCTATGTAACGTTTAAACAGCTTTCAGCTTTTTATGGACAACAACTGTGTTGTGTTAGTTCAGTCTCACCGCTCTCATCAACCTCGTTTGCAGCTGTTTTCAGCGAAAAAGCTCTGGTACGCTGACAGTACACACAAAATGAATGATTAGCCAGTAAACATCATGGAGCTGAAAGGGTCATATATTTCGCCTTAGGAAAAACAGAGCTAAAAAAAAAAGAAAATTGGACTTCATCAGATGGCCCGAAATCAGACTCCAAATAACTTCTGCTGTTTTGTGTCCGCTAGATGTGTAGATTGTTTTTGCTTGAGCTTAAAAGACGGCAACAAATAAGGATTTCTTAAAAATAGAAGTAAGACTCATTTCAACAGTTCACCACTGTAATTTTTAGCTAATGTTGCTCAAATGGAAGCAGATAGAGCGTTTATAGGTAACTATTTTCAGTTATTGACTTATCCAAAATTAGCAATTAGCCAGTAAATATTATAAAGCATTTCTCGTGAAAAGACAGAACTTAAAAATAATTAATATTGGACTTACATTCATCAGCTGGCCAGAAACATGACTAACACATTAGCTTTAAGAACAGTTAACAAGTATATATGTTTAATTTGTTTTTGTTTTTAAAGACTATTTTCCCCAAAACATCTGTAATTTCAGTTTATGCTTATTTATCAGAAATTGTTTTCAGCTGCTGACTAATCCACATTTGATGCTCTACGAAGAAAAATAGAGAATATTACCACCCTTATCCTTTAAGGCGTAATTTACATGCGTTATGAGTGCAGCTGGCCTTCGGGACTCCAACTACTCATTGTGTTTTACTATCTGTCAATCACATGAGAGAGCTTAAACAAACCATCAGAGAGTATTTGCAAATACAGGTTTGATATCACTCAATACAGGTGAAAGAACTGACCTACAAGCCAAAAGATTGATTTTTTTGATGCATCTCTGTTCCCCTGTGTGGTTTCAAGTTCTTAAGCTGTGCTGAAATACTATCTATGTAACGACTACTGAAAATGTACATATGAAAATATTATAAAACGACAATATGCTGTTGTCTAAAGAGATGAACAAGTACTGTATGTATTTTATTTGTAAAAACCAAGCAACTGGAACATGTTTTGATGAGTGTTGAGGTATTTATTCTTTGTTTATGCTGTCAAAGTTTTGTGGACTGACCTGCAGTGTGTTTGGGAGATTTACAGGAGACTGAGGCCTTGGAGCGTTCAGCCTTTTATAGTTCCCCTTTCTATGAATTACTGACCAAAATGCTCGTCTTTTAACCCTGTTATGAAAAGCTTTATGTTGGCTCTCAAGATGCATCATAAATCATCGCAGTCATAATCCAACATAGCCTCACTGTCATCCAGTGCAAACACTGATATGAAAAGTGAACTGGTCGTGGCTCAAAGTATCAGTAATAATAATGTCTAACCCCTTTTATTGTTTAGTGTTTGGATTGTCACACCATGTCTTGCTGATGTCAGGACACGTTACAGTGCATGCTGTGGTGCAATCTGCTGCACAGGACTATGTAACACTTAGAAGTTACAAATTTTAGGGGAAAAAAAGCACCCTCTTTAACTGAAACGCCTGAAAAAGCTATGAGTCCAACACTGATAAGCTATCACTCTGTAAGATTGCTCAAGTTAGATCATTGCCCCTTGTGTACCAAGCGCCTTATCAAATCTACATATAGACTTTCCCCCTTTGTCTGATAACAGTTGCCTGATTTAAAGCTACACATGGTGTTCATTTGAATTCCCCCTTCTAGTTTAGTTCAAAACAGCATCATTAAGCTGAGATTTATTAACAAGTGGTCCTGAATTCAGTCATGGTTTATACTTGAATTAAGGTGTAATCAAGGATGCCCAGTCTCAAGAATAAATGTTGGCAATGTGTGTTTCTGCAAACCACAGATATGCTGCAACTTTACGTTTCTTTAGGTTCAGTCTTCTATTTTATGTTGCGACAATGCTGTGCTTTGGTTAGGTTTAGGCACAATAACCACCTGGCTAGGGTTAGGAGAAGACCGGCTTTGGTCGCAACAAGCAGGGCTGGAAATATCTTGAGGTGTCATTAAAGACATTCCAGCTGGAAATTGTTCCAAAGTCCTCTTAAAAAATTGCCAGTGGTTTCACACTTAGAAATGTTGAAACTCTCAACCTGGAGTCACTGGTAGCCCCCTGGCCGCCACCATTTAGGACTCTGTGCTGGAATAGCCTTCGCTGTTGAGTCCTGTCGAGTCTGGATGTAAATTATCCACTGATAAATGTGTACAGGGAATCTAAGGTGAGAGACCAGAATTTAAACCTGCATTTAACATGAGGCAAAATGCAGCAGGTGGCTTCTGTTAACTGTCAACCACTGTATCAATTGTAAGTGTCTTGCTCCGTGTGTTGAATTGGAAGTGAATGGACACCAGTGATGACAGAAAGTAAATCTGAGTAGAAGTTCTCAACAAGAAAGATGATTTGTCCCCAAACTCTGGGAAGGGTTCAGTCCACTGGTTGAATTCCTTGACTCCATAGAAGAAAGTTTATCGTTTTGATTTACAGGTTACAAAATCATTTGTTTCTGGTAGATTCACCACTAGGATCCATTTCATACCATAGTCATTTGTAAATCTTTAATTGCGGGTAACCATTTATTGGATGTTTCCTGGAAAGCATCACAATACAGAGTTCTGAAACTGTCATTTAATATAATGAGCTAAGTTGGGTTTATTATTGACTTTGGAGAAATGTCCTTGACAGAATTGTTCCTTTTCAACCCATACGTATGTTATTAAAGGGTAACTCCACCAATTTTACACATTAAAGTGTGTTTACAGGTCTTGGGGAGTGCTGCTGCTTACAGTATGTGAAAAAAGTAGTGGGAAGTCTTTTGTGTCTCTAGAGGAGGCTGCATGGGATCTGATTAACCGCCTGCAGTGATACCACTCAGTAGCTAAGTTGCATTGTGGGTAATGTAGGCACCAGGTTTTGAAAAGAAAGAAGAATGTGTGAAATAAAAAAAGCTGATATCTCTGTTCTGCTTTATCAATTTGTTTTTAAACTCTCTATAACGTGTCTGCCACATGTGTTATATGAGTGCTTTTCAAAAACCTTGTGCCTACATTACCCACAATTCAACTGAGCCAACTAATCCCTTTCTTTATTATTATTAACACATTGCATGGTTCTTTCCATAACTTCCAAGACAGTTGGAAATGATTGAGAATTTACAAACAGGGGGAATAAAGTTTGTTTTTGTATTTGGAAATGGAGCTGAATAAAGATGCAGCCGTGACGTGTGTCATTGCTCTGCATACTTGTTTTGCCAGAGCTGTTATCATGGTCCAAGAGGAGAATTCTGCAGGGTAAAAGCAAAGGAGTATGTTTGATGGTCTTATATAGTTTCAGTGATAAGACTGTTCTTTCTCAGTAAGCCCCCAAAGAAACACATCAGGAGTCAAATTTAGTCAAAGTTTAGAGAAACTAAACTCAGCTTTAAATCTATTCCTTTTCAAATATTTCAACCTTCTCTCATTTCTTCCCTTTTGTCTCCTAATTCACCGTCTGTTTTCAGAACATGGCAACCTGGCTTCCATGGTTTCAGGACTTTGTGCGAGGATCCTCTCACAATAGATCCAGTGTGCTTAAATCAGCCTGGGTCTCGTGCTGAGAATTGAATTAACTACATTACTGTCCCAGGGTGAAAGATATTCAAAAACCAACTGTGATTCAACATTAGCTTCTTGAGCTCTTTCACGTGTCTGAACGGTGGATTTACTCTCAGTTTGTGCGGCGATGCTAGCTGGAGGTTTATCCATGCCCACACCGATCCAGCCTCCTCCATGGAGACGAACAGCTCGGCAGACACATCCTCAGCCAGCTTCCCATGCACTGTGCTGAATGTGTCATTAGCATCTGCTCCAAATTAAGAACATCAGACGACCAGAAGGCTTTTCATTTGAGCCCGTGCAAAACACTGGAACAAAAGTCCCTCTTAATTTAGCGTTTGGTGTCATTATGACTCTGTGATAGTGAAGCAGGGAGACAATTCCTACATCACAACCCTTTTACTGTTGATTAGTGAGACATCTGCAAAGGCCTTTTAGTGACATCCAGCCCAGCTGTGTGTAGATTACTCATCTATGCATGAGTGACACTGGGCAGCACTCTGAAACAGATAGTGTCTGAGTTCTGAAGCACTGAATATTTAATGAGTGGAATTTTAACGAGCTGATACAGTAGAGTACAAGGATTTCATACGTTTTTCAAAAATCAGCATCAAAATGTTTACTTGACTCATTTTCTTATGTTTTCTTTCAAATGTTGAATCACTGAGTGTTTTATATTTGATCTTTATTAAAGAGACGTTCAACGATCAAACCGATGCTCAGGTGATTTTATGGATTTTATCGGCGGAGCTTGTTCCCTCATGTTTCCTATTTAACAGCCGATGTGTTTTATGGACTGGTTGATGTAGATATTCTTATCATTTAGCCGTCTGCTCGTGGCCTGTGAAGGACAAACCGTCTGTGTGCTTCAGAAAAAGACGTTGCAGAAAGAGTAAGACAGGATCATCCAATTCCAGCTCTGCACTCTGACTGCCGCGTTCGCTGACAGTCTTGACGATGAATCACTTTTTCTTTCTGTGCCAGCATTCACAAACTGTGGGCAAGGTATTCCCATACTGAAGGAGAAAAGGGTGGAGGTGGAGGTGGAGGTGGAGGAGGTGAAAATTGTTCACTTTGGAGACGGACAACCTCAAAGACAACACAAAGAGCCACTTCTTCTGCTTTCGGAGACCGTTACTTAGCAATTGGAAGCCATGTTGCCAAAACGAATGTCCTGTCCTGCCTTCTCTCTCTCTCTCTCTCTCTCTCTCTCTCTCTCTCTCTCTCTCTCTCTCTCCTTTTCTTTGCTGTCTTTCATTTTCCCTCACACAGTAACACACTACCCTCACTCACTACTCACCTCAGTCTTTCACAAATAATCCCTCCATCTCTCCCCCTCTTTCTCCAAATAATGAACTCCTAGTGGGGCTTCTACAAAGGTGACTCTCTCTGTCTCCCTCTTTATCTCTTTTTCTTTTTATTGTGAGTCAGGTTGAAGCCTGGAGTATAAACTCACTGGTGCTTCTTCCCCCTGAAACTCTTCTCTTCTCTTCTCTTCTCTTCTCTTCTCTTCTCTTCTCTTCTCTTCTCTTCTCTTCTCTTCTCTTCTCTTCTCTTTTCTCTTCTCCTCTCTCTCCTCTTTTCGTCTCTTCTCTTGTCTTCTCTTGTCTTCTCTCCTCTTTTTTCCTCTCCTCTCCTCTCCTCTCTTCTCTTCTCTTCTCTTCTCTTCTCTTCTCTTCTCTTCTCTCCTCTCCTCTCCTGTAGGACCCAGGACATCATCCCCTTATATCAGACAGTCGTATGTTCTGAATGCCTGCCCTCAGCTGGTTTATGAATGCTGACTCCTGCCGTGTTAACTTGCTCAAAGAAAAACAAATAACCATCTTAATGCTGTAATGTGATTATATCCGATATTTATTGTCATGTATGTATATTGTGGACGCATGGACCTCTTCACATACTGTCATTTGAGCTCTCAAACGCATATTTATGGCTCTTAATCTAGAGAATGTATTTGCTGTAGGAATGATTTATACTTTCTATCAGTTAAGGACAACATGCCATTTTAAGGAGGTCAGCCAATGTCGCAGAAGTAAAAGACCATCTGAGTCCTCCGTGTGCTGTTGAGTGTGATGGTGCACTCGTGTTAAATGAAACCCTCTCATCCCTTCTTCTTTTTCTGATTGACTGTGTTAGTCCTGACTCAGTGTTTTACTGTCCCACCTCCCTGCAACACTGACTGAATGTGTGTGAGTGAGGGTGTGTGTGAAAGTGAGAAAAAAAGTGTGTGTGTCTGCAACATGGTTTATGGCTTCAGCACTTGTCTAATGCTGTGGTTTCTATGGAATAAAAAAAGAACATCCATAATGACTTGTTTAAGTGTCCGTCTCTTTCTACATTGTGGGTTTTTTGACTGTGTAAGATGAATGAAAACTAAACAAGACAGAAACACCTTGTATTGTTTGCTTTATTGTTGCTCTGACATTTGTTGTCTTAATTTGTTATAGTCATATTTTTAAAATATTTTTTGAGGATATACAGGAGACCAGCAGCTCCTCCTTGGCTGCACACCACTGAATTGAAGGCGCCTGCTGCCCCCTGCTGGCTGCTGTACATGCTGCACTTTCTCCTGCATATTGTTGCCCTGAGGCAATAGGAAGTCTCTGACCCTCACACCCTCAAGTTTATAAATATTTAGATTTTTAAACATTGTGTCATTTTATGGCATGTTTCTACTGAAAAATGAAGAACAATTTAACTTTTTAGGGTGGGAACATTATTTCAGGAAGCAGCTAAATGTGGCACAGTACCGCAGGGTCAATTCTTTAAAAAAAAAAAAAGTATGTGCATGAAGCTTCAGAGAAGCATAATTGATATTTTAAAACTGCAACAATTGACTTTTTTTCACTCTTTTGTTTAACTTTTTGTCCACTCTAAATGATTAATTTTCACTCTTTGCCTCAAGGCAGTGTCGTGCAATTAGGTTATGTGAGATAACATCAAGCTCAATGTAGGAGATTATTATGATTTATTTTTTATCATTTTTTTGCTAAAGGGAGCTGAACAAGTCATTTGGGTCTTGGTAGTGAGGATCCTGAGACCATAAATGTTTTAATGTTTTATTTTCTAGATATAATTCAAATAATTGAGATGCAGGAAACGAATCACAATGATCTGTATTTACAAAAATGCGATTCATATATGTTTAATAGTATGTCCCTTGTAGAGGACACTGGGTCATTTGATATATTGGAAACAAATATAAAACATATTCAATTTTTTTAAACATTCAGTTCAGTCAATTTTAAAGGTGCAATATGTAAAAATTGTAGCTGAAAACAGTCCAAAAATGTCCTAAAATTATCAATAGAATGTGAAGAAATAGCAGTTTTTTGAATTATGACATCTGTGTCACGTGTTCTTGTGTTCAGTATTTTCCTGACAGCTCAATGTCTGACTCTGATTCAATCATTTTGAACAAAACCTCTTCTGCTCTGTTTCCTAAAGTATAGAAAAAGGATGAACATGAGAGAAAGCAGTCCAGCCGTCCCCTACGAAGGACACGGGTCAAAATGTGTATTATGAAAGACTAAAAACTAACATAAGATTCTAACACTCTAGTGTGATACAGATACGACTTGTGAAGAACAGAAACAACATATCATTATATAATGCTAAATTTCGCCCCCACGCTGCCATAAAATGTACATGCTGATATTCCTGTCATTTTGAAAAGACAGATGTGCTCTGTTGGCCACAGCCCCATGTGTGTTACATCACCCTGTGACAGCACATCAGGATGACAATAGGATGCAGGGATGAACTGCCAGGTTTTAGGAGGTTGGAAAGAGACAGCAAGGAAGAACAGATCACCAGTTGTTTCTGAAAGTTGGTTTGTAGGTTTCATCAGTCGTCTCAGTGTGTCTCTAACCGACCTTGACCTTGGACAGTTGAAGGAACAATCTCACCTCAGGGCCAAATTAGTGGCTGTTCTGGATATTTAAACCATTACAAGTAAAAATATATATATATATATATGTTTAGTTCAGTGATGCGTTGTCAAAGATTAAACCAGTGGTTCCCAATGGCTTTGGCTTGCAACGCTTTATAAAAAACACAGTCCTAGTCTAGTTGTGGCCCCTTGTCACACTTCAGAGGTGATTAGTTGTTAACAGTTCAACCTGAGAGACATTTATCTGATAAACTTTCTGTTTCCTTCTACAAAACCATCATAGCATTAATCCTATCAGGTTTATCTCGTGGCCCGACCCAGAGGATGGAAAGCACTCAGCTAAACTACCCACCAGCAGAAAAGGTGGTTAACTCTTTACTCACTTGGTGGCGCCACAGACGGCATACATGAATAGAAGGCCTTTCAGCTGTCTCCCTGGTGATGACTGATCAGGACTGGCCTCACCAGCCTCTCTCAGCTCTTTCTGTTAAAGGAGCGGTCTGTAGTTTTGTCTGAAGAAATGTTAATGAGAAGAGAAAGATCTTCATTGGCTGATTTTTTTCTGCTTAAACAAACTAAATAAACAAACTCTTGTTGTGACATTTATTTGCTATATACTTATATATACTCTGTTTGACTGTAGGCCAGGTTAGTTTCTCTGTTATTCCATGTGGCAGGTGTTGCATCACTTTTCCTGGTGATCATGTAGATCAGTAGAAAATATACATTTCCTTGGCAAACTATAACCTCTGGTGCTCATGACTATTGAAAATGAAAACAAAGAATGGCTGCTTTGTTCAGAGGTATTGGCTCCCAGTCACAGGCCAGCTCATCATGCTTCGAATGGGACACTACTACATCCAGTGCAGATCATGTCTAGGACCCGGCCTGCTTTTTCTACTACTTTGTTAAAGTTGCCCAATCTTTCTGAAAAGAATCAGAACATCGTCTGTCTCTTGAACCTGATCGCAGCAACCTGCTGAGCTAATAGCATTAACTGGGCCTGCAGGTTGTCGCAGTGCCAGGAAACAGATTCTGAGGGACACAGAAGCCTGATGAAGTCACTTCCTCCATGCTTGTATGGTACCTGCTGCTATATCAGACTCTGGTTTGTTATTGTACAAATGACTGGAGCTCATTTTGCGGTCAGGAGTTTGTGCTATATCTCCTATTTTGATTTTGAAGCAAAGAAATTTAACATATGAAATCTATGTGAAACAGTTATAAATGTAGGTTGAAAGTGCGACTGATTTACTGTACTGGGCACTCAGTAGACCACTACACCGATATGATGACTATGAGGAACTTGTATCGCAATGCAAATATGTGTTATGTGTTGCAGCTGATGGGAGAACAGTATGATGGCCCTCCTCTTGCTAATATCTTGGGGTTGTCTCAGTTGTTTTCATGTCTCTGAGTTCCTTCTTATGAAAAAGCTCAATACTGATTTTAGTTCAGTTTTTATTCGCATGCCCACAAGTCCAGCTGTGTTATAACTGCATCTGTTAGCTCAGTGCTTATGCTGCTGGCTGTATCAATCTGACTAAACTGCATCACCACGATAATATGATATAATGATACATATGATCACTATGTCCCTGAATCTCAAGTGATGTTATAGTCCATCTCAGAACAAAGCTACACAAACACACTCTCTGATCAAGGTGTTTACAGTCATTTCATAATCAGATTGGATCGGATTGTCTGAACCTTACAGTGCTGTAATATTCATATACTTTACTCAGTAAACTGACTTATTAATACCACTAGAGATAAATATATACCTATAACTAATGTTAGCTAACATTAGCCAAAAGCTACCGGCTATACCAGACTAAGTAAAGCTGCAACAGCCAAACCTCTAAGTGTATCTCACTGAATAAGTGTGTGATTGTATTGCTCATGGATTCAACTTGTCATAGGTAAGAAGAACAATGTGTCATCTCTCCTCTTAAAGCTGTATGGTCCTTGGTTTTATAAACCAAAATAAGTCACAACATGCGAGGAAGACTTAGGGAATCTGACAATCACAATAAAAGCACAGAAGTATGATTCTCTAAAAAAATATTTTTCAAGTCAAGGAGGCCTTTACTAGATCTGATAGGCTGCATTACTGCAATGTGAGGCTAACTGCTGATTAGCAGCCCCTGTGGCCACGAGTGAAATTTATGGAATCATTGCAAATAGATAAAAGAGTAGTCATCAAGTTTGTGAACTGACTCAGCACGACTTAACCACACATTTGAATTGCACATTCACCATCAAATAGGACTTCAGCCAGATAGTGCAGTGTTTATACATGATACCAAGTCTTAATCCCTGCTTTTATTTTGTAGTGTTATAGGTTATACCACATTACTGTAACATTACTCTTTGAGGGTCAGAGGTCCATATCGACAGTCTAATTGTTCACATGAATGCATGCAGACAGAACACTTACAGTTTATTGATACGTGCACATGGATTGCCAAAGTGAGCACATATGAGTTATGTAGGCTTGTTGCTGTGTGGTGATGTGGAAATGAATGTTGGTGTGGTGCTCACTGTACCTCTTCTTCACAGGGTAAACCGTACTACTCTGACCGCGTGTTCCAGTCCAGTACAACTCAGGAGCAGTTCTACAATGCTGTGGCTCAGAAGATTGTCAAAGGTGAGATGTTCAGTAGAATATAGATGTAGTCTCAGTGACACACTAGAACCCTGGGAATATAAGCCTGAACCTAGGTGCAAAAGGTGTGTTTTCCTTGTCTTGATGTATACAGATGTACTGGAAGGCTACAATGGGACAATATCTGCCTATGGACAGACATCCTCTGGCAAAACACACACTATGGAGGTAAGATAAAGACATAATTACTAAAAAATAAGAGTCCAAAAATCTAATACTTACTCATATAATTGTCTATTAAAGGGGAAACTTCATGACCCAGAGATGATGGGAGTCATTCCCAGAGTTGTTCAAGACATCTTCAACTACATTTATTCCATCGATCAGAACCTGGAGTTTCATATCAAAGTATGTTAACGCTTCAACCAGGTGCTTTCAAACGTCAGCATGTACACATCGAACAGTCTCACTGGAAGCTTTTGCTTTGCAGGTTTCATATTTTGAAGTCTATTTGGACAAAATCAGAGACTTGTTGGATGGTGTGTTTTGGTCTCTTATCGTCATCAGTCAGACCCTGATGCGGACATGGAGCTTTATTCAGGCATGATGGTTGTTTTCTTTCTCCTCCACAGTCACAAAGACCGACCTTTCTGTACACAAGGACAAAAACAGGGTGCCTTGTGTCAAGGTGAGACTCTGGGTTTATTTTCATTTGAAGTGTTAGCTGACATGCAGCTTCTTGTTAAGTTCAACAATCACGCAGTCACATGTCTGTGACAGCTAGCTGTAATGCATTAGATATGAAAAACATGAGAGAATATAGTCAAAACCATGGTGCCACTGTGATCTGCAGGATGAGATGATAGTGTACTTTATATAACCTGTTCATCACAGACTTATCCAGCCATTGTGTTGAATGGATTGGGGTGTTTTCTCTGTCATACTGTTCTTTCAATATATATGTTTCATACATAGGTTTTAATTGATTAGATAGCAGACTGGAAAGATATATTAAGTATACTAAGAAGTAATAACATCACTCTTTCTTCATAATTTTACCTGTGAAAGCATCACTCTGATACAGTATGTCACGGTCTCCTCAGCTAATAATTGTCTCGTCTGTGAAGCCAGCCTGTTAGACACAAGGTTTCCTTGTGATCGTATGTGTCCCCGGGGTGTACACAGCGTTTTGTGTGCAGTCCTAACGAGGTCATGGAAGCCACAGAGGATGGGAAAAACAACCGAAGCGTGGCTGTCACAAGTGAGTTCATACACTGAGCGCCTTCAGTGTGGCTGGGCCTCATGAGTTCAACCTCGCTGAGCAAGGGCTGCGTTTTCTAATGTTTTCACCCTGAGACCAGGTTGCAAAAAAGTGCGTTTACAGGATCCATTTGGACGATCGGCCAAGCGTTTCCGTGTGGACGGCCCCTGACCTGGCCTCCTGACTGCAGCAAGACTCCCATCAGCCGAGACGCTGTGTCTGTGCTTCCCACACAACCAAATAAGTGAGAAGAGTGGGATGAAAGCAGGCGCGCTATATGATGTCAAAAAGTATTTCTACCTTGCTTAAACCGTAGTAAATCCGAGATTAATCATAGTATTTGGTATATTGTCTGATTTTTGTTAATATTTAAGTTAAAAGTGTCTATAAGCTTTCAGCTCTAGGCCACCGCAAGAATTTATCCAAAGGGACAGTTCACCAAAAGAAAAAAAATTCAGTCATTATCTGCTCACCCCCATGCCGATGGAAACTCACACAGTGTTGCAGCTATAGCTGATTAACCTGACTCTCGCCAGATGCATTTCGTTCCGCCTAGCTCCACTCACATACATCTGGGATCGCTCCCGTTGGGAGGGATTTCGGCACCAGATTTTATGGTAGAGCCAATCAGGACCGCCGGGCGGGAGTTTCATAGATGTGACGTAGCGGAGAAGCGACTGTTTTGATTCAGACAACAATGGCGGCTCGCATCGAGGAAGCAAGCGTCAACATTGATGCTGCTATTTCATCCGTGTTGTCCAATCTACCCAATATTTTTTCGTTAAAAGAACATCAGAGAACGGCTCTGAAGGCTTTTGTTGGTGGAAACGATGTTTTTGCCCTTCTCCCGACCGGATTTGGCAAGAGCTTGATCTACCAAATGGCTCCGACAGACAAGTGGTTTATCCAATCATATGCAAGGATTTTTGATAAGGCCCAGCCTTCTGAAACACATCTCCAATGGAGCAATCCCAGATGGATGAGTGGAGCTAGGCGGAACGAAATTCATCTGGCGAGAGTCAGGTTAATAGCTGATGGGGACTTCATGTACAAAACAAAAAAACAACCAAAAAAAACCCATAAAATGGCTCCTCACAGTAGTGTCTGATGTAAACCAAGGCTCCAGAAACCCAGAGATCCCAAACTGATTTGAAAAGACATTATTCACATCCTTTCTTAAGCCAAATTCTTCACTGTAGCTGCTTAGCTAAAAGCGTTAGCGCACACCCTGCCTCAAGAGGCTGCACAAGCTTGATTGTGCATCATGGTGGTGTAAACAGCGTCTTTTCAAATCAGTTTGGGGTCCCAGGGCTTCTGGAGACTTGGATTTCATCAGATAAGCTGTAAGGAGCCATTTCTCTTTGCCTCTGAAGCTGCCCAGTTTCTGTTCTGCATCTTTCCTCAATTTCTTTTTCAAAGTTTTCAACTGTTACAGTGGGGACTAGACATTGCTATTGATTCTCTGATCTTTTAAACGTCACATCTGTTGTCCCTGAAGACACACTTTGCTTTCCTGTATTGAACCGATTCATGTGATGAAACTTTAATAACAAACCATTAATGTTGCATTAGATATTAGATATTGTTAATAAACCAAGGATAACACTAAGCTCCAGTGGATACATTAACATGTTTTGCAGAGCAATCTTGTCTCAGTTTTTCTGATGATACAGTCTGGTTCCACTGTCATTAACACAACTCTCCTGTGTTTGTGTGTTTCAAAGGTGGCTAACAGAGGGCACAGTGCTGGATGAAGCCAAGATGACCAACACGTCCCTGTCTTCACTGGGAATCGTCATTTCAGCACTGGCAGAGGGCTCGGTGAGTTGATCACAGCTCTGAGGGGATGGATTGGTCCTGTGCTTCCATCATAGCTGTGTTTAATGACAGCTGATTTTTTTATGAGTATGATTCAAATTCTAACTTAGGATTCCCACAAAGGTGGAAGCTGAAGAGGATTAGAGCCGCTGTGTGTTAGGTTTAACAAGGAACTGGATCCACAAAGCAGACTGTTGGTATATCACTCACGTTTAATTTCTCTCAAGAATTAGCAAAAAAAACAAAGGAAGTCCGTCTAAGGAGGTCATGGTCAGGTAAGCTGGACGCTGGGACTCAGGACTGGATCCGGGAAGGCAGGAAAGAGAGCTGGCGGAGGCAGAGGAGCTGGACACACACTGAAACTGCAGGGAGAAGGAGATGGCAGGGTGTTATATCCTGTATTTCAACACGAGAGTCAAAAAGTCTGATCATGAAGAAAAAAGCTTTTTCAAATTAAGCGGCCGGAAGACTGATTACCACGAGAGTATCTGACGAACTGGCGAAGACAGGGAGGTCAGACTGGGCTTAAATGCAGGAGGTGGTGAGTAGAGGCAATCAAGCCAACCAGCAGCAGGTGGTACATGGAACCAGGTGTGGTGATTGCCAGATGATCCTGCTTAGGCCAGCTGACAAACAAAACAAAAACGGAGGACAGATCCAACACTGTGTGCATGTATTTGAGTTCTGACTAAAGTTCAAAGTCAGAATCTTTCTGTATTTCTTTCTTCTGTCTCAGATTACTGTTCTTTTGTTGGGCTTTTTCAGTTTTTCCTCAGATTCTTTATCTTTTCTGGGAATTCTAAGATTGATGTCAGAATTCTGTCATATGTTCTTACAATTATGACTTTTTTTCTCATAACTCTGAGATAAATAGTCAGAAGTTATTTCCTTTTGTTCTTTTTGTCACAGTCTTTTCTAAGAATTTGTCAGAATTATTACTTTAAAATCATGATAATGTATAATTTAATTGTTCATTGGAAATGATTGCATTATGCCATACTCGAATGACACAGTATACCTAAAATTCCACATGGAAACACTCAGTGTTGTTAATAAATGATGTGTATTGTATTTTAATCTGTGTCCTCTGTCAGAGCTATGTACCGTACAGAGACACCCACGCACACACACACACACACACACACACACACACACACACACACACACACACACACATACTTAAATACAGATTACAGATACAATCTGTTTACCACTCAGCATGGAAATCATGAGCATGTTTTATGTAAGACAGCACAAGGCCAGATGTCACTGTGGTGCTAAAAAGCATGTCGATGGTCTGCCATTCATACATAACACTGACAGAGAGACTAATGTAAATCCATCCCATGGTGGCCGATCCACTTGATAAGCTCTGCATCCATGCTGATAACAAACAAACATACCTTATCAGTGCATCACTGCGTTAGTTTCCAAGAGCCCATTTGTGGTTTGTACAACTAGTTATCACATTCTATAGAAAGAATTGCATCCTGCTGTCAGGCTTTACATTTCTAATGCAGTGGTAACAAATACAATCAGAGTTGAGGCTATGAGATAAGAACTATAACAGTTCTGTGAAATTTTAAAGGTAAAAATAAACATTTTCATAATCGTAGCACAAAGTGGAGAGTTGACCCCCCTTTTTAGCAAAATGACCAAAATCAGGTCTACTTGTTAACCTGCCATCTCTCTCCACCTTTTAGCTGGCAAAGCTTCTCAGACCTCTACGGTAGAAGCAGCCAAGGAACAACACAACTGCTCATTGTGAAGCTACTCAGCCAGTCAAATCTGTGTATTGCATGAAGCATAAGGCAGATACACACAGAGGCGAGAGGCGACAAAACAGAAGGTGATCGCCTACTGCTTATCTGGAAATGTATGGAAGAACAAGATCTCTTTAATTGGTTCCAAATTTTGGCCATTGCTCAACAAGTCTTTTTGAGATTTCCTCTCCTTTCTGAAACTAAGCTCCGAAGTATCCTTATCTTAGTTTGTTTGAGCTGAATCACACACTGGTGCTATCTGGGGCTTGAAAAGGACACGCCTAAATATATAATCCTTTGTTTCCATATTAGCAAAGCCATGATGATGACTGGTGTTGTTCTCTGCAGAACATGTGCACGATCATGTCTTTCTTACGCTCATCTAAAGACACCAGAACCACAGATTCGTCACAGTTCTTGGTTTTAACACAAAGATCTGACTGAGCGACTGTGACACAACACTGACATGTGCAGGGACTGGAACTGATGTCCCTCTCTGCTGCCCTCTGCAGGAGAGAGTGTGCCATCAGAGGAACAGTTTGATAAAGAAAAGGCCAAAGAGGTGGTCCAGGCTCTGGACAGTGTGCTCAGCAATGATAAGACCCCCCCACCCCACCCCCAAAGATAAACTCATATTGTTTAATTATCATTTGATATTAATAATGATATTGATCATTTTACTGTTTACTATTATGATTAATATTAGATAATTGATGGTGGTGGTTATTTGTGTCATCAACATGCACAGGCTCAGCCTACATGCACTTAAAAGACCGTGAATCAGATGTTTGATCTCAAGTCAGACTGGATCATGAATCTGATGACTTTAGTCTCGGCTTAATAAAATAAAGAAAAAAGAAAAGAAGAGGGATAAAAGGATTTCACCCCAGTAGTCCAGGGATGTTCAAACTTAAGTGGAACATTTATAGTTCGTTAAACACTAGTTCATAGTTTCATTGTTAACTTACAATGAAATGCTTTAATAATCACTGAATAAACAATTGTAAGAGTATCCACATAATGTTTATAGATGAACTATTAACTATTTACAAAGTATCATAACAGTTGCAACTTCAGACATATGATTAATAAATGGTTTATAGATAGTGAATATTAATATTAACTTAAGTTTAATTAACCATAACTTTAACATTTGTTAATGAGGATTATAATTAAGTGCTACCTTTAAATGATACAGTCATGTTAAAGTTGAATACTATACAATATGTTTAAAAATGTGATAGTTAATCATTGTTAATATTGCTAACATTAACTCTGCTTGTGTCTGTAGTATTCATACAGTATTCTGCCATCATGTGATGCGTCCAAAGCTCAGTCCTGCTGAAGTGTAGTATTCCTGTTGGTCAGCAGGGGGCGTGATTGGCTTCTGTTCAGTAGTGCTTCTGATTGCTGTGGAAAACATGATTTATGGATTACATTTCTCTCTCTTCCTCTCTCTCCACTTCACCATCCTCCCTTTCATCCAGGATGATGAGATCAACCCGCAGTCTCATTTGGATCAATGTTTTAGTGTCACGGAGGAATATGATCATGCGAGGATGGGGTGTTGGCCGAACATTTCCTTATTTTATCATTCCCCAGTTTCAGGAGCTGGATAATAAAGAGGTGCAGTGCAGTACAGTATGTACAGCCACAACAGAAGTAACACTAATTACATTAATTAAACAACAATTCTAGGTTCATTTCATTGTCATTTACAACCACAGGGTTGTTCAACAAAATGCAAGTTGTAGTCCCTTTATGCGACACAGGAAAAAACCTTTTTTGTATAATGGTGATGTTGAGGTTGAGTACAGGAGCCTCGCAAGCTGAGCGAAGATGCTGCTCTGCAGTCTGGTGCTACGGCGGTGGATACTTGTGGATCTTTTGCCAGACATCAGCAGATAAACAGGAAGATAAACTCATCAGTGATAAAATAAAAGGCTGGTTGTAAGCGATGTAACAACCTACACCTGAATGCACCATGAAATCCCTCTGAAGGTGTTAAACTCCAGCAAAGACAGACAGCAGAGGGGCGAAGCAGAGATAAATCTACGGAGATAAGCAACACCAAAACACGACAGAGTTTTGCATTAAATGAAGCTCTAGCTACAAACAGAAGCACTAATGTTTCGCATGCTCAGTCCTTGGTCTGACATTTATACTATCCTTTCATTCACCCATCTCACTCACGCACACTTATAATCGTCTGTCATTATTTCACATCAGCCGGGCGCATCTATCTAGTAGCACAGTGAAACACCTTTGTTCTTATCTTGCTGCTGTCTTTTTAAATACCATTGTCTCCATTCATGCTGCTGGTTTGTGTTCACCCATTACTGCCCAGTCTTCGCAGATTTACCAGCTTCATCATCTGTCTCAGAAGAGTCCTCAGCCACCACTACCACCAGTGTGTCTGGACCACCTGTGTATTCAACGTCAATACCAATTTATTGATCAATAAAAATGTCTTGCAGTGATGTCGATTGTGGAAATGGAAGGATCATTTTGATTAATTTTTTATCTAAAATTGAAATTTTGACACCCCATTCAGCCTTTCAATGTCAGAGATGGATAAGATGATGATTCAGCCTGCTCTCTATATTGTACTTAGCACTGCATCAGTCACAGTAGTAAAATCTGCCTTGTGTGTTATCACACTGGAGATGTGTGGGGGATTGTTCATGTAACTGAGGACTGACTGTCTGCTGCTTCATCTAATTTGCTCCCAAACACCGTCTGCTCCCACTCCACTGTGTTACCTTTAATTCCCAGAGTGCTGAGCGCTTCTCTTCTCATCACCAACAGGAGCTAATAGAGTTCAGTGCACGACAATGCCGTATTAGTAAATGTCATATCAATTTCCTAACCATATCCAAAAACCGCATGTTTGAACTTGCACTGAGACTGCGGTTCAACTTGTTATCTCTGAGAAGATGTCCCCACTTTCACGGAGAGTGATGCTGTGTGTGCTGCCTGCCACCCTGAGGCAAGGCACGTCCCTGCAGTGTGATACACTTCATTAAACACGCTCTCCTCCCTCCGCCTCCAAGCAGCTCCTTTCCTCTCCTATCTCACCTTCCTTCTCTCTTTCTTCTCTTTCTTCTCAACACCCTCAGCCTATCCCGCACTGCGTTGTTCCAGCAGGCAGAATGATAAAGCTGAAAATCCTCTGTGCGCCACTACAAAGCAGGCTGTATTTTCACAGAAGGCGATCATTTCAAAGACAGTTAATTAAAGGCGCTCTCCAGCCAGCCAGCGTCAGTGCTCTGTGCTGTCTGAACTGGAGCCAGTAATAGAAGAAGGAGGGTGCAAGTGAGGATGCAGCACTGCTCTGCATGGCACTGTAGATCGGTATCAGATTAGATTATAGGATAGGCAAATATTTGAATGCTTGAAGTTCTTCAGCTTTTTGAGAATTAGTTGTTGTGTACCCTGCAAAACTACAGATTAGTTCAAAATGAGTGTTTCTTTATTTTGCTACTTGATATTTACACTTTCTTTCATTCTCTTGTCAAAACACGGTATGGTCCGCTTAGGTTTAGGAACAAAACCCCCTTGGTTAGGATTTGGTAAACATAATGGTTTGCCTTCAACTAGCATACCTGCTTTGGTCGCCCCAGAAATTGGCTTGAAATCTCAAACTACAGGCACCCGTGGCTTGTAATAACATACAGACTGCCACAGATCAGGTCTGTCCAATCACATGAAGACAATATGATTAGAGTGGCTGTATCTGAATAACTTATTTAGGATAATTGCTGTGATGTTTCATCATTGTCTATTAAGTACAGTTGGGTTCTTTCCTTTACTTTGACTTGATGAAGACCATCTAACAGTTGAAACATATCAGTCATGTCCACATGAAAAAATGTGCATAATTTAGTTTCTACTTTTCTGACTCTTTTCATTGGGCTGCACCGATGAGCTTGACGAGTTACATGCACAGTGCCTGCAAACTGCAGAAAGCCATTCTCCTAATGTAGTCTCAGTCATTATCCTGCTTTGACAGAGTCATGTGGAGGTGTGGCTTCGGTAGCAGACCTGGGACCAGCCGACCACCTGCATCTTAACAGAATGTACATGAATTCATATAGCAATGAGTGAAAGCAGTGCTCTAAATGTAACCGAGTAAACGTAATGATTTTTCTACAAAATTGACTCAAGTAAGAATAAATGTGCTGCATTGAAAATACTCCTGCTCCTAATCCTGCTGGATTTGCTGCTATCGAGTGAAGTGATTTATGATTCGTTGTTAAATTCGCCAAGAGTCTGAGGTATATTTGAGTCATGAGAGTCCCAACTGAGATAACAGCTGCTCCAAGTTTAAAAGAAAACTACTGGGTGGCCCTGTGGAAGCTTTTTTTGGACCACAGTGTAACCTACAATGCGAGTAGCAGCCTTGGGTTCAAGAAAGGCGGACCCTGCTAGGAGTTTAAACTAGTGACGCTCAGGATGTCTGTGATCTTCTGGCTCATGAATGTTGGATGAGGGGAGACTCTGGTGGAGATCTTCATGCAACAGTAGCTACTAGTAGTAGCCTACAATACAGCACTTAGAATTACCATGACCCAGATGACTGAAAACCTTCATCAGCATTAACTCTGCATTGAGCTGCAGAGTATACTACACAGGTGTTCACCAAAACTCAATTCAATTTGATTGATTTACTCACTGGAGCTTTTAACTCTGCTTGTTTCACTGATTCAGACAGACAGTGGGCTTCTCCTTCTTATTATACATTCTCGAAAATTCATCCATTTAGTGCGCTTTCTAGCCGCTAGCCACAGTTTAAGTGGTGATTAGAAGGAGGAAAACAGGCAGAGAGCATCACTGAAGAGAGATGACCTTGGTAATGAAAAACAACTGAGAGGAAAAACCTCCTTTTTCCTCCACTTTCTTTTCCCCGCCCTCAATTTCTATTTCTCTATTCAACAATAGATATCAATCGGCAACATGTTCAGCTAAATGAGTGACAAAGAGGAATAAAGAAGCTTTGTGCACTGTCTCTTCTGTATAACTATACAGTACATTTTGATAATTATTTAAACACAAGTTTTCGTCTTTTTTTTGGCTGTCAATTATGGTGCTGCCATCTGGCCGATTGGGATAATATTTTTGTGGAGCATTTGCACGTCATTTGTAGTTATAGTGCCAGTTTACAGCAAACTGAGGAAACATAGATAGCAATAAATAGGCTATTCCCACATGCCCCCATCAGTGTGGCCTCAGAGTATTGGCACCAAATTTGGTGAAATTCATATTTTTTGTATTTTTGGTGCCCCCTATGGATCAGACTCAAAATGCCTCATTAAACCTATTCCCAAACATGGACTATATATAATTTTTTTTATTCATCTGTTCCCTATTTATATTTTTTATTTTCAACATATCTTTTCCTCCACCTGGACCTTTTCCATGATGCTGCATTTCTTATCCTATTAGAGTTTTACATAGAGGATTTGAGGCCTTGTTGTTGTGTTGATGTCTTCTGAGAAAAAAAAAATCAACTCTCTGAATAGACAAAAAATCTTCTGGTGAAAAACATTACACTTTTGTCTCTGCTGTGTAAGCATCTGACAAACCATACTGCTGATACTTTAAAGTCTTAGCCTACTGGTAACAACATCAGGCCTGCCTGTGTTGCCTCACTCCTCTCACTGAATCGATAATTTGTTTAGAGGCATGTCTTCCTTGATTTGAGGCCTGCAAAAACAAGTAGAGTGCAGGGATTTGCATCGTAAAAGCAGTGTATAATCAGTTATACACTGATTAAATTGGGACAATAAAAGTATGTATTTTTACATAAAGGTATACAAAATGAATAACCCAGAGCTGAAGTTCACCTTTCTGTGTAGGGTTAGGCAGTGCCCTGCCCTTTCATGACGCCCTGGGCGAACCTCACCTCCAGTGCCCCCCCCCCAAAAAAAAACCAAAAAAACATTTAATAAATGGAGAGAAAAAAAAAATCAAAATAATGTATTTATTAAAGTAATTGTTGGAAATAATTAATAATAACAGCTATAATGAAAAATATACATAAATAAACTAAATAAACTAAAAATGAATAGCACAACTGCCATCTATATCCTGACTCTTCTTGCCTTCCTTGATGCAAAGTCATCAATTACATCATCACTGAAAGCTGCTCAGCAACTGTATGATTGATACTGATGATGGCCAGACCAGTAAGGCGTTCCTGTGACATGGTTGACCTGAGGCAGGTTTTGATGAGCTTCACCTTTGAAAAGCCATCCTGGCTAGTGGCAGAGGGTGCTCCAAAATATTTAAAAAGTGCCCCTGCATTTGCATTAAAATACAACATAAATGATCAATGCATGAATAGCACAATTAAATAAACATGTTATAGTGGAGCTGTTAAACTCAATAATCTTGCTTTTTATGAAAGAAGCATGAGACTTTCAGGGTTTGTTCTTCAGGACATAAGCTTTAATTTAAGATGTGGAGGCATTCTCAGTTTGACCCCTGAGGTCAGCTAGAGGTCATTGACCTCTGTGATATGTCATTTTCATGCACAAAATAGGATCTAAATGTGATAGAAATGTAAACTAAAGATGTATTTCCATGTATCTGGGCATGAGGAACTAATTTATGCCATTGATAGCACTCTAAGAGGTCAACATCATGAAGTGCAGTGAAGGTGAAAATATTTTTTTCATTTCATTGTCATATTAGATGGGAAAAAAATTACAGAGGAGTTTATGGACATCTACTTCTGTTATCCTGTAAATCAGAATATACTGTCAATAGCCAGAGTTTTTAGAAATAACAAACATACGAGTTAGCTTGTGCTAATTACCGTCATTTAATTTCATTACATGCATGATCATACTCCTGAAGAGTAGATGACATGGCTCCACACCTTTATCTTTTGCTCGTTTCTCGTCTTCTTCACCTGATGGCTTTGACTTCTTCTTATCCATTTGTTTATTTGACTCATCATCACATTACCCATCCACGCAACACCGTCAACCAAAAGAGTTCAGACTGAACCAATTCACCTCGTTTTGTAATATATTTCACTATTTAACCAAACCCCGAAAAATAACATACGTGAAACTATGGGCTTTTATTCACAATATTATCATGACTGAAATCTGCTTTATGTGGAAGGAATTCGTGAAGTGATTGACTTTATCCTACTAATTTCATTAGTAGTGCACTAATAGATGAATCCCTGCTCCCCCACCCCAGTGGGTGAACCTATTTTCAGAATCAGAATCAGAAATTCTCCCAAACAGTGTGGGCAGTGTATTGTTATTGAGTATGAAAATTGCCCAGATAGTGCAAACCAAAATGAGAAATGAGTTATGTGTACAGTTTTTATTGCACAGTGCACAGTGAGGTCTACTGGGAGCAGTGCTGGTTGTAGAGTATCAAAGTAATTCAGGGATGTACATCTGTACATCCAGGAACTGCTAATAGCGATTCAGCATCTTTTTAATTGGCCTTTGAATGTAATCCATTTGAAATGTGCCTTATAAATAAAGCTGCCTTGCCTTTTAATGGTGCCAATTTGCCAAAATGTTAACAAACACAGGCTGAAAACGCAGCACTCAATCTGTATCCCACATCGTACTTAACTGAATCCACCATTTGACTTCATCTTTACATGCAGCATCATCATTGGAATAGTAGTTCCAAAATATCTGCATGATTTTTCCCCACATCAAAACGGAAAATGGATAATAGGCGCATCATCACCATATATTTTTTGGGTCTTGGGTCTGTTGTGAACAAGGTTAGGTCTGACTCTGTGCAGCATAGAGCTGCACGCTGTTTCTTAGGCGTTCGTAAGTTTGTCCCCTCTGTGGCTGTTCAGAATGATATGGGCAGGATTCCTCATTCAATAAGTCTTTATAAAGAAACATGATATATGCAGACAGGCAGGTAGTATAGCAGGAACTGGCCCAGGGTGTAAATATAGTCCTGGTTTTCATACGATGGTCCCCCGGGCCTTCAGGCACAGTCGGTGCTCATCCTGGATATAGTGTTGAAATGCAAGACAGAACTGGGAGTGGAAGGTATGCACTGTCATGCTGGCTATCCACAGTCATCTGTCAAGACACACACACACACACACACACACACACACACACACACACACACACACACAACCTTGTTATTACTTCTTCAGCTGTATTAATGCAGGTTTCCTGCTGCTCTCCATAGACTGATCATCACCGCAGGCCTCTGTTCTTCAGATTTAGCTCCCAGGCTGCCGGGCCTGCCATTTGAAACCAATCTTTTGAAAGTTTTGTTTCCGAAGCAGAAAATGTGATAAATGGCAACATTACAATACACCTGTGTCTGTTGCCTCGAGGCTTGTTATAGAGGAGGAAATGTCAAAGCACAATAGTGAGGCTCTGTGCCCTGCAATAAAACCGTATATGAGTATTTCTCTGCAACTGGAGAGAGCAGGTAATCAGTACAGCTTTATAAGGTGATAATGACCAAAACAGCTAAATAAAGTATCTGAATGATAAATTAATGAATAAGTTAGAGGAAAGAAATACATTACATGGACATTCAATAAGGTTAACGTGTATTTGTCAATTTCGCCCACTTTACTGGAGGCACACTGAAGGGACACTCATCAACCCCTTATTTTTTAAGTTTTTCTATATAATGATGCAGATTGCAGATCGTAGAACAACATAACATGCTTGTTTGGCTGACTGTGTAGGATTTGGACTCCTAAGAGCTTCAAAAAACACTGTATTCTGCAAAGACCTCAGAATTTGCATTTACCCTCAGTCATATCAGAGAGGCTGTTTTCACCCCTAAAGGGGCGGGAGGATGATGCAGGGGCAAAGCACCAACCTGGGCTGCTCTCATCTCTACACTGTGAAGTGTGAATCGTCCTATATGTGAATTTGTTCCAGAGATGTGATTTTATGGCTGGCCCGACCTACTCTTCTGTCCTGCTCTTTTTGAAGACTTTGTTCTTATATAATGAATCATTTTGACACTCGTGATTTATGCTGTGAATTTTTGACACTGTAATAATTTTCTTGCCTAAAGAGGAACTTTATTCTATAAGTGAAAAAGAAGGTAGATTGATTCTGGTCCTTTCACATATTTTTCAGTAAGAAATTGTGAGCACTGTGACTTGTTTTAATACACATTTTGCAAAGTGCAAAATAAAAAAGGTGATTTGCTTTAGAGTGTGTAAAATTGAGCCTGAAAACTGTGCCTCACAACATTCAATTTCTAAAGTCCTTTTTACATGTCTTGTGATGTTGGGAGATATGAACATGGGAACTTTGAAGCTTTGAAAACTTTGAAAACACAGATTGTTAACCATAAAGCCTCTGTCATGTGCTCAGTAGTAAAGCAGTAATAAAACGAATGGTATGTGTGCACAGGACCTATCATTTCCATGCTTTCCATTCATCATCTTTGTAAACAGCCATGCAATGCATTTCGGTAGTGTTTGAGGGTGAGCCTCAGTTAAAGGATTGCTGGTTGAGGCGGCAGATTATGGACTATGATTCCGGTCAGAGAATCAAGGCACTTGGAGAGAGAGATCTAATTTGACTTCCTTTAATGAGGTTGTTGGACATAACTGAACAACGTATGTGTGGTCTGAAAATAAAGAAAGGAATAAAACTGTATTACAACAATGCTCGACATGTTATTCAACAGTTAAATCAAATATACATTTCTAAATAAGCTGCTTTATGAGCATAAGATTTCAAGGTTCACCAGTAATATCCCTAACTTATATGCAAACCACTACTTAAGCATGATACAACAACAAAGATGCAATATTAGTGGTGAAACTAGAAAAATTGCATTTCCTGCGAAAATACAGTGTGAATGCTAACTGCTGAATGGATTTGCGAAATCTGCCGAATTTAATGCCTAAAATGCATAAAACTATAAGAACGAATGAATGAACGAATTTGCTGACAAAGCTGAATTTTTCAAAAGCTGAATGGGCTGAAAAAGTTGAACATTTTGATAGCTGAAAATACAGCTGAATATTTGAACAGGCTGAAAAGGCAGAAAGGCTGAGAAGTAGTGGGCTGAATGGGCTAAAAAAGTTGAACATTTTGATAGCTGAATATGAAGCTGAATGTATGAAAAGCTGAAAAGGCAGAAAGCTAAATGTATGAAAAGCTGAAAAGGCAGAAAGCTGAATGTTTTAAAAAGCTGAAAAGGCAGAAGCTGAATATTTTAAGAGGCTGAAAAGGCTTGAGAGCTGTGAAGATATAGGATGATGAGTTTGTAGAGTGGTAAAGCACCAGGGATTGACGGTCTTCCTATTGAATTTTACAAGTCCTTTTGGTCCATCATAGGACGTGATCTGCTGGAGGTGTTGTCAGACAGCCTTCAGGGGGTCGTTGCTGTGCACGGATTATAAAATCCTTTCCAAAGCTCTGGCCCTTAGATTGAGAGAAGTGATGGCATCCATCATCCACCCTGACCAGACCTACTGTGTTCCTAGCAGGCTTATAAGTGACAATGTCACTTTAATTCGAGATGTTCTGGCAATTTCCAGTGAATTGGGTCTTGATACTGGTCTGATTTCAATAGACCAGGAAAAGGCGTTTGACCGGGTTGAACACCAATACCTTTGGCGAACTTTAGCCAGGTTTGGCTTCAACCCTGGGTTCATTGCCAAGATCCGGGTTCTCTATAGTGACATTGTGTGCTAAAAATTAACGGTGGGATGAGTGGCCCTTCAGCATTGGGAGGGGGGTGAGGCAGGGTTGCTCTCTCTCTGGCATGTTGTATTCTTTAGCCATCGAGCCGCTGCTTCATCAACTACAACAAAGACTGACAGGTGTCAGGTGTCAGGTGTCTTTTCCCAGTTGTCCTGTGTCTTTTAAAATGTCTGCCTATGCTGATGATCTTGTTGTACTTGTAAATTCACAGAAAGACATTGATGTTTTAATTGACACTGTTAAGTTATTTGGTTTTATTTCTTCTGCAAAGGTCAACTGGGGAAAAAGTGAAGCAGTGATGGTGGGGGAGAGGCTGGGGGGCCAGCTCATCCTGCCTGCTGAACTCACCTGGAAGAAGGGTGGGCTGAGATACCTTGGTGTCTTCCTGGGGGATGAGACAATGATAAAAAAGAACTGGGATAGTGTCCTTGAAGCGGTAAAAGGTCGACTTAACAAGTGGAGGTGGCTCCTCCCCAAAATGTCATATAGAGGCAGAGTCCTGATAGCCAACAACCTGGTCTCATCCTCCCTGTGGCACAGGTTGGCCTGCATGGACCCTCCAGCCTCTCTCCTCTCCCAGGTACAACGGGTTTTAGTTGATTTTATTTGGGACAGGATACACTGGGTCCCACAGAGTGTCCTCTTCCTTCCCAAAGAGGAGGGGGGGCAAGGCCTGGTTCACTTAGCAAGTAGGGGTGCTGCTTTTCGTTTACAGTTTATTCATTGACTGTTAACTGGACCAGAGGACACTGTGTGGAGGCCTCTAGCCTGCTGCATCCTGAAGCGTTTTAACAGCCTGGGTTTAGATTTTAATTTATTTTTAATGAACAGCACACAGGTTAACAGTTCATCATTTCCTAGTTTTTATAAGAGCGTTTTTAGTGTCTGGAGCTTAGTAAAAAAGGAGAGACAGAAGCAGGCAGACTGCACTGGTTGCTGCAGGAGCCAGTCCTCCATGGGACAGTACTGGACTATCCGGGCTGGGCGGGCCCCTCTCTGTCCTCCTTGTTCCGGGCTGCAGGAGTCACCACTCTGGGCCAGGTGGTGGAGCTGGCTGGGTCCCGGCTGCAGGACTCTGATGCTCTGGCTTCCAAGGTGGGGGTGAGGTCCAGAAGGGTGATGCAGCAACTCCTGGATCACTGGAGGGAGAGGCTGAGTGGTCACGAGCTCCGGATGCTGGACGGCTTCTCCTCAGGTGAAACAACAGCCAACACACAGGACCCCTTCCCCCTGATCCAGCTGGGCCCAGACCTGCAGGACTGTGCAGGCCGTCATCTGGACTGCTGCCCTCAGGCCTCTCTGCAGGAGGCCTCAGGGAAGACTTTGTATCACCTGATGGCAAAGACTCTGAACAGGGACAAGCTGAGTGGGCAGACCGACACTCCCTGGAGGAGTCACTTTGACCTGGGGGGGTCGAGACCGGCCTGGAGGTCTCTGTACAAACCTCCACTGACCAAGAGACATGGGGACTTACAGTGGAGGATTCTCCATGGGGTGGTCGCCGTCAACTCCTTCATCTCTGTGATCAACAGAGATGTGGAGGACAGATGCCCGTTCTGCACGGAGAGAGAGACAGTGTTTCATTGTTTTTCTGAATGTCACAGATTGTCGGTACTGTTCCTTTTCCTGCAGAAGGTTTTCATGGCCTTCACTGAGGTCTTCACACGAGGGGTTTTTATATGTGGTTTTAAATACACTCGCCAGAAGAAGGAGAAGAGCGAGCTCCTGAACTTTGTGTTAGGCCAGGCTAAAATGGCGGTGTGTAGGAGAAACACTACTTTAATAAATGTAATTAATCACTGGGATCAATTATACACTCGTAAAAGGGGCACCACCTCCGTTGTCTGGTCTATTTGAATAACCCGGAGGAAATTACTCAAATCTGGACTAAAACAGGTTTAGTTTATAACAGTCCTAATCAATTTAAATTGACATATTCAATTTCATATTTCATAATTCATAATTCAGTTCAATCTCATGTTCTAAAGCAGTAAGTTCTTTTTCACAGTTCCATGGTTCTCCACCTTAAAATTAAACTTGCACAGACAACGACATACAATTATATATGTTTATTAACTAATAGTTCAGGGTAAATAAATGAAATGGTAATTTAGACGAACAATAACAGAAAATAGAAAATAGAAGATGTGACTAATGTGCAGATGGTGAAATTGCGGGTCGGGTGAAAGCCTTAAATATTACGGGAGTAATTTTAATAGGTACTAATGAGACCCTAACGTAATTTCTCTTAAGATTAAAAGATAGAAAATCAGGAGGTAGAAATCATAACCTAAGACACCAACTCATTTCTCACGTGTGTGAATTCAGCTGTATGGAGATGTTCAGCCTGGGGTCTGGGAGTCAGGACGTCCGGGCCTTGGTCTCCTCGGGTGCTCTTTGCTCGACTGCGTCTGCAGGGTCGGTCCAGTAACCCGAGGGAAGTTGTGGCTCGTCCGGTACTCAGCTGATGACACTCTTGGTCCACGGCCCAGCGGGATGTCCGCTTGAGAGCGTTGGGGGTCAAAGCCGGTCTGGCTTGGCAACAATGTCTCTTTCGTTGGAAACCTTTTTCACGGTTTCTGAAGCAGTCAGTTTCTGCAACGTCTTAATAAAGATCTTCGTTTCTTCGAGTGGTGGTCTTAAGGTTATTTGTAACTAAGTCAACTTGCTTGACTAAGAAAAACTGGAAGATGAACGCTGGTCTGGCGGATCTTCTCTGTATAGTTACTCAGTAGAGGATGAATTAAATTTAATTCACTTCCTCTGAGTCAGGCGGTGATACTTAACGATATATATTAAACAAAATCAAAAACAAACAGAACTTCCTTCTGCTAGTACGGAAGCGTAGTGCATTCACTTGATAAATTTATTTTTTGGTTTGTTTTTCTGAGTAATTATTTGTGTTTTTCTGAGTAATTTATTTTTTGTCTGTTTTTTGGAATAATTATTTCTGTTTTTCTGAGTAATTTTTTTCCTGATTTTCTGAATAATTTTTTTTTTTCTGTTTTTCGGACTAATTTTTTTTCCTGAGTTTACAGAGCATTTGAAGATCCATTCATTCATTGAGAGCTCGACTTCATGGTTACAAACATGACCGACTTGTTCAGTTCAGTACAGTCCTGTCTTTAAGTCATATAGATGGTATTATCATTAGTTTGTCAAGGCATGTATGCGCTAACCTGACTCTCGCCAGTGAGTGAAGCCAGGCGGAGCCTGGCGGAACGAAATGCATCTGGCGAGAGTCAGGTTAGCGGGCAGGAGTCACCATAGGTTCACGACATGGTCCACGGGAGAACGGGAGTCTGTTACAGGTTGGATGTTCTCGCGGGAGTTCGAAGTATCTCAATATTTCAGAAAAAAAATTACTCCGAAAAACAGGGGGAAAAAATTACCACGAAAACAGAAGAAAAAAAATTACTCTGAAAAACAGAAAAAAAAAATTACTCTGAAAAACAGAAAAAAAAAATTACTCAGAAAAACAGAAATAATTATTCCAAAAAACAGACAAAAAATAAATTACTCAGAAAAACAGAAATAATTATTCCAAAAAACAGACAAAAATATAAATTACTCAGAAAAACACAAATAATTACTCAGTAAAACAAACCAAAACATAAATTTATCAAGTGAATGCAATACGCTTCCGTATGCTAGAGTTTAAAAAGTAAAAATACTTAAAAGAATTGAGGAAAAATCAACACGTGGTTGTTTTCTGTGGAGATCGCTGTGTCGCAAAGTCAAAGTTAAATAAAAGCTCAAACTTAAAAAGAGAAGAAAAAGAAGAGGACAGGAAAGAGCGCTGGCAAGCGCATCAGCGCGAGCTGAGGCTAGAGCCTGAGCAAGGGCTAGAGCCTTTTTTTTGGAAGAGTAAGAGAGAGAGAGAAGTGAACATGTCTCTGTGTTTTATTGGGCTCCCTGGGAGGGAGGCGTGATAGGTTCACGCCTTAGACCACATTGTAGCCAAAGTCTAAACAAAACTTAATTTAAAGAAACTATAGTTTTAATGTTTCAAGATCGTGTTTCACCTTTCCCAGAATTTCACCATGGCTTAATATGTGGATTATGCCTACGTGAAATAACATGGCATTGTTGAAATCACTTAAAGTTTAAGAAAGAGATATCGTGATTAAAATAAAACACTTGAATATGCAGTAGAACGGAGGACGAATACGTATCTTTCCTGTTCAACATCAATACTTATTAACACAAACATGTTAGGAACATTTAGTGGCAAATAAGAAGTCTTAAACAAAAAGTTCTCCTTAAAGTCTGATCCATCCAAGTCTCACCCTGTACCAGACACAGAACACAGAACAGCACGTCATAAACAAGGACTTGAAAAGGGGGTGAAAGAAGAAACCAGATACACCATCTCCCTGTCGAAGCAAGACGAGAGGGAAAACATTCGTCCTTTCGTGATTTACAGTTGCAGATAGGTTAATCATGACATCTTTTGAAGAAACAGATCATCTGTCCTGTTGGAGCTCTGAAAGTGGATTCCTGAGAGGATGGAGGGTGTCTTAAAGGAAAATGGCGTTCAAATGGTATTAATTCACCATCAGTTCATCATCGTAAATAACTAAGACAGTGTTTGTCTTGAAGGTTTTATTGCATGGACAACATCGTCCCCTTTATCCAGATGTAGGGATGAGACTGCGAGGCGCCTCTCCTGAAAACAGTCTGCTTGGGAATGAAAGGAGTGATTAGTAATTAGACATTAGATGTTTGTGAAATCCAGACGCATGGGTTCCTACAGGTGTATGTGAGTAGAAAGAGGAGGATGAGGCTGGACTTCAGCTTTTACAAGATCTCTGGAGACTTGGACTCTTTTAGGAACTTGTGGTGTTACCAGGATGTGTTGTGTCAGGTGGAAGGTGATGACCTGGTGTTTGGGGATGTGCTTAGGGTGTGATGTGTTTCTGTATGTGTAAGTGGGATATAATAATAATAATAATAATAATAATACATTTTATTTATATAGCGCCTTTCAAGGTACCCAAGGACACTTTACAATGACAAGAGACTTAACAATAACAATCAAAGAATAAATGGATAAACACAATAAATACAATAAGATAAAGAGATAAGAAAGTTGATTGATGGGGCTGGGATATGTGCTGTAAGTTATGTTTGTGTAAAGTATGTGTGCATACGAGTGATGTATATGTTTTTAAACACAAAGTGAAGCTGTTTTAAGTGCGGCAAATAAAGTTGTGTTTAAAAATAAAAAAAAATCTCTCTCTCTCTGTCTCTCTCTCTCTCTCTCTCTCTCTCTCTCTCTCTCTCTCTCTCTCTCTCTCTCTCTCTCTCTCTCTCAGGACACAAATGAACCAGACTATGTCAACAGAGTGATTGAGATTCAAGCGCCATGAAGGAGTAGAGGAAGACGTGATGTTCACCATAAATGGAATATTTCTCTGTTTCATCATTAGTTTGTGTAAGATTGAGCTGATTTTTTATTTGCATTTTTATGTTAATCCTTTCTCTTGTGCAAAAATGTGATTATTTGAAACATTTGAGATAATTAAGAGGCAGAAAGTGTGAGGGAGTTCTGTTTATTCTAACAGCTTGTTTTAATGTAGCAGTGAATCATTTTAAAGATCATATGGATGTGAAATCTATCTACAGAGTTACTGTAGCTGCCACAGAGGTAACAGAGGTCATGGCCTCATGTTTGAGTCCCCTGATGTGAAGTTTACCTTCTGTGACTAACATTTACACTTTTTAAGGATCCTCAGAGGTCTTTAAAGTTGATTTTTCCTTCATTTTTCATGAGGTTTTCACACCACTCACAAAGAATGATGCAAAAAGCCTTTTTTACTCCGATAGCTTTATATTACAGCTGTCGTTGATAGTTACATGTTTGCTTTAGTTACCTTGTGTGTAATTATGTAAATATAATATCATCATTACTTGATCTGTTTGAAGGCGAAAGTATCAAAGACTGCTATAATAAAAAATAAATTAGAAAGTATCATGTGTTTGTGAGGATTTGAAGATTTGATTTGAATCAGTGCTGTTGTTAATTGTCATGTTTGTCTGTGCTGCAGGAATGACTTTAATAAAATGTGAACTTCTGGCTCTGAGTCTCTGTCTGCGCTCTGATGAGCAGTGAGCTTTCTGTACTTTAAGTCATGAGTGGTTCATCCACCACCAGCTGGTCATGGCGACACTTTGAACTGCTCCTGTTCACAACTCCTCTGATCTAAATTCATCACTAGTCACCACCACACACATGAACAGTGATGCAGATTTTTGTGTTTGTTTTACATTTATGGCCTTTCTAACTTAATTGCAATAACATAAATATCATGACCATTAATTAATGTTTTAGCCAATGTTAATTTTATCCATCTCAGTGTATCTTATTGTTTTAATCCAAATCATTTTTTTAAATAATCTGTTCCTGAAGGTTTTATATTCACTGATGTTTAGTAGTTTAAGCAGTAGATAACCTTATAATGTACCTCAAATTATTTCAGAGCATTCTGATGTGAAATAAAAAAAAATTCAGCCCTCTAAAATCTCATATATCAGCTTTAAATCACTCGAAAATGACAAATCTGAGTTGTATTCCCCCTGAATTCAGTCTTGCTATTAAAAGAAAACTCCCTGTTTCCACACAAATTCACCGTCGGCATGAGGTTTCAGCTTCTTAGCATTTAGCTCACTCACCACGAAGCTAGCCCGCGCCACGTTGTCCTGGTCCGCTCGCAGTTTGGATAAAACAGCTTGCTGGCATTTAATTGCACATTTACAATAATTTATCCTGAATTAATTTTTTGTGGGTGTACTTATGGATCACCAACCAGTCTCGCAGGCCGTATACGGCCCGGAGGCCGGATGTTCCCCACCCCTGCCGTACATGAACACTGTTTAAAGCTGTGTGCTGCAAACACAAGTGACCAAAACTGGGTGGTACAGTGGCGGTCTTTGCTTTCATGATGCCCTGGGCGAACCTCACCTCCAGCACCCCCCCCAAAACAAAATAAAAATTGGACTGAAAAAAATGCTCAAAATAACTTATTTATTAAAGTAATTGTTGGACATTCGGAACCACACACACAGTAGCAGCTATAATATACAATCATAAGTATAAGTACTAGTATAATAGAATAAAATATAAATAAAATAGAGAATCAAATTTCTGAATTGCACAAATCCTTCATCACACAAATACAATAACACATTTAAGAGAGTGTAATAATTTTACAACTCTTTGAACAAGACACACAAAATAAATAGCACAACTGCCATCTATATCCTGACTCTTCTTGCCTTCCTTGATGCAATGTCATCAATTACATCATCACTGAAAGCTGCTCAGCAACTGTATGATTGATACTGATGATGGCCAGACCAGTAAGGCGTTCCTGTGACATGGTTGACCTGAGGCAGGTTTTGATGAGCTTCAGCTTTGAAAAGCCATCCTGGCTAGTGGCAGAGGGTGCTCCAAAATATTTAAAAAGTGCCCCTGCATTTGCATTAAAATACAACATAAATGATCAATGCATGAATTTATCCAACTTTTAGAATAGGAAACAAATGAATAACACAACCTCCTTGGTTAATGGCTAATTATATACACGACACATTCCAAATGACTCAGAAAGCTATATCACAAAATATCAGAGCAATATAGGCTATGTCTTTTGAATTAGCTTACAGAATTGATAATTCACTTTACTGAGGACAGGACCTAACGCGACGTTTACCAAACAATAGCTAGTCATCGTTGTGTTACATACACATTATTAGGGGGAAATTAATTAGATATAATGTTTGCTAGTCAGTTGGACTGATAACGGATGCTGTCCTCATCTACTATAATAGCCAGCAGTAGCTATAGCAAGAGGCTAACAAACATACGGGTTAGCCTATACTAATTAACGCCATTTAGTTTCATAACATGTATGATCGGCTACTCATGAAGAGTAGATGACATGGCTCCACACCTTAATCTTTTGCTCGTTTCTCCTCTTCTTCACCTGATGGCTTTGACCTCTTCTTATCCATTTGTTTATTTGACACTCGGAATCAACACATTACCCATCTCCCAACACCGTCAACCAAGAGTTCAGACTGAACCAATTCACCTCGTTTTGTAATATATTTCACTATTTAACCAAACCCCGAAAAATAACATGTGTGAAACTATGGGCTTTTATTCACAACATTATCATGACTGAAATGTGCTTTATGTGGAAGGAATTCCTGATGTGATTGACTTTATCCTGCTTATTGCATTAGTTGTGCACTATTAGATGAATCCCTTTATAAAACAGAGGGCGCCCAGCCGCCCGCTCCCCGCACGTTAACATGACATCATTGACTTGACGTGTAAATGAGAAATACAAAAACCAGAGGAAATGAATGCAAACAAATAAAAAAAAAAAACTTTTTTTTTTGTGGGCGCTCATGTCACCCCTCCATGAATGCCGCCCTGGGTGGCTGCCCATACTGCCCATATGAGAAACCGCCCCTGGGGTGGTACCAACATGTATGAAACAATCTTTGTCTCATTGTTACCACTTCAAACTAACTGAAGGCATTTGGTGTGAGGTTTTATGAATGCAAATGAAGGAGACCTGTTTCTATGTGTGGCTGATTAACCAAAGTGACAATGCTAAAGAGAAGTGGTGGGTTGAACCCGATGAAGTCATGAACAGAGCTCTGAGAAAAACCTGAGAACTCGGAGTAAACAGGGAAGTTGGTTCAGCTTCTGTCAACAAGTCCTCCACACAGCTGTCTGAGACCAAATGTCTCGATCATGTGCTCCACTACTGTGTTCATTGTTCATGTATTGACATTTTATTCTTTGACTGGGACACTTTCCTTCAGTCAGTCCCAACTGGTGAGATGTCAGCAGTATGAGAAGCAGCTCTGTGTAAAGGTCCAATTTAAAACCTCTCATCTGTCTGTCTGTACTGATGGTCTCACATCCTCCTTTGTCCCTCTGATATGTGTCTGTGTCTACAACTGATATCTACTGGTCGCCAAAATCATAACTACATGTGGTCAGTACATGAAGTTGTCATGGTGCTGTAGTTTCTGTCTCCTTTTATTTTTTGTGTTTTGTGTTTCCTGGGTTTTTGTGTTAGCCCATCAGTTCCTTCCCTGCTCTCTTGCCTCCTCCACTCATTCCCCTCACCTGTGTTTCTCCACCTCTCTCCACCTGCACCTCATCCCCTTGTTGCTTCAGTTTGGATTTAAGTCCAGTCATTAGTTCAGTCTTTGTCAAACTGTCGTGTTTGCGTGTTCCTGCTGTAACTTTGAATAAATGTTCATCCACTGATCTGTCTGCTTTTAGTCTTCTGCATTTGGCTGCACCTTTTCTGACCCAGTGTGAAAAAGTTATATTTTAGTATTTGTTGAAATATGTTTAATATCATTGTTAGTAATAGAATATGTACTACAACAGAAGTTAAGACAAACAGGCTCCAGTAAGTCTCCTGATCAAAATCATATTTAAGAATAAGTCATCTGCATTCTGATAAGCTGAAGACTTCCTCACTCACAGGGCGTGAACAGGAACGACTGCAGCCTTTTAGTTATGTGAAACCAGAAGTCTGTTTGCTTTTATACTGCAACGTCTTAGTAAGGACGTCTGTTCCTGGGTCTGTTGGAGCTCTGCTGACACAAATTATCAGATTTGTAAAAGACAATTATTTCTCCATTTGAGCTGCACGTTGATTTGGTAAGGCCAAATGTTACTGCTTTTTATTTTTTCAAATGTTTAGATAGTCCTGCTTTTAAAGATAATATGACACATTTTACTTATTGATTACAAAAATTAGAAGTTGCTTCAGTGACATTTTATTACATCTATGATATCAATCTAACTCACACTGGTACATTTTGAATCTTTTTTTTCTTCTTTCAAATCCAGGCGATGAGTGTCATGTCAGTCCTGTGTGTGAATATGGTGACAGCCAACATGTTGCTGAGCCTCTTCTTTCTCTCAGGTCAGCTGTTTGTTCACTCACTTTTATTTGGAGACATTGATTATTTACAGTTTGGACAGCATACATCATACTGCTGCTTGGTTTATCATCAATTTTATCTTCCACGTTTTATTAATCATGAGTCTGCTTTACAGGCGCTTTGGCTGATTGTGATGACAAAACAGCCCTCTTCATTACTGCACCAAAGACGATGGAAGCACTGAGTGGATCTTGTTTGCAAATCCCATGTAGCTTTAGTGCTAAAACAGAAAAAGACTTTAACAGCAGCGGAGAAATCTTTGGAGTGTGGATCAAGAGTGACTCAAGAGTATCGTAGCAATGTGATTTTCAACAGCAGTAGGACAAATAACATCCTATCCAATGAAGATAACTGGAAACCTGAGAGAGAAAAACTGCACCACTTTATTTTCCAGTTTAATCACTAATTACACAAACACATACTACTTCAGGATTGAGAACAAACCAATCGATGGCAACAGCTGTTTGTGATCCTCTTTATATAACAGTTAAAGGTAAGAGAGTTTAGTTTCTTTCAGTCAGTCTATGATTTTATTGTTCAGAATAAAAAGGGAAATCAGTTACACTTGAATACATTTTAATTCTGTTGTGTCATTACAGTTTGATATTAAATGGTCACATTATTGTAGAAATTGTGTGATTGTAAGAATCTGTTTCAGCTTTGGCATTAAAAAAAAACCAAATATCTGAATTTAACATGATTGACTTTCTTTTAATATGTGTTTGTTTTGAACCCACAGATTCTCCTCGTCGCCCCACAATTGAGATCTCAGGTGATCTGAAGGAGAAGGAGTCTGTCACTATAACCTGCTCAGCTTTCACTCCCTGTCCACACTCCCCTCCTAAACTCACCTGGAATCTCCAACAAGACTCTCACAACAACATAGAGGAAAACACAGATGGAACCTTTACAACTAAAATCCAGAAGACCATCACTCTGTCAGACCAACATGATGGATACAACATCAGCTGTTCTGCCGCATATCCTGTGAATGAAGGAAGAGATGTCAAGACAGCAGAGGAGACAAAGACTCTCAGTGTCTCATGTAAGACAACCAGAGTTTGTTATTGGATCCTGTCAGCACATGATACAAATAAAGGATCTTATTCAGGCTCTGATGTTACTCTCATATCTCACATCTCTGTCACATTTTCCTCAGATGCTCCTAAAGACACCTCAGTGTCCATCAGTGCATCAGCAGGTAGCTGGGTGAACCTGACCTGCTCCAGCAGAGCCAAGCCTCCCGTCAGCAGCTTCACCTGGTTCAGGAACAGCAAAGATGGACCGATGAATGTATCTGAAGGACACTTTTACAGCCTCAAAGTGACAGATGGAGGAGATTATTACTGTGTGGCCACAAATGATCTCGGGAGTCAGAAGTCATCAGGGATCCATCTGACTGTTGAAGGTAAGCTAGTGTGCAGTTTCCTCACTGATTACACTTTTGTTGTCTGAAATGATGCTACACAATTCAACTCTGACTTGGAGAGAAAAGACCTGCTCAGCATCTTGTGGTGGCTGGAGAGAATTTAATGTTGAGTAAAGTTTGTTCTGTTGGTGAAATTCAGCTTTGTGAGAACTCAGTCATGGAAAGATGCTCTGAGAACATTTCAGCTGAGTCAGTTTGACTCTCAGTGTTTCATGTCAGACATTTTATTTTGGTTAATGAGGTGCTGAAGGTCGTGTTTTATGATGTACAAGTTTACATTTGAGGTTAACAGAAGGAATTCAAGTTCAGGATGTTTTAGAGCCGTAACATTTTCCATTAAGGAGAAGGTGACCATGCTGTCTTGTTACAGAGTTTGGGCTTTCTGTCCACGTTACAGTGAAGATCCTGGGAGTCATAATGCTCTACAGTATGATCGTCATCTTTGAGTGGTGAGACCAACTTTTCGGTGATGTGATCATTTCCAGCGACAGACTTATTGTTCTCTTTAAAATGTTTCACTTGTATTCATGTTGATTTATTCTGTCTCCTTTTCTTTCAGCTGGTTCAGATCAAGATGCTGCAACAAACCAGTGAAGGTAAGCTACTTGATGAGGACAGGTACATTATTCTGTCAACACTGAATTGTCTTCATTTCATTAAGGAGAGCTAATCTCACTTTATATTAGACTTTGATTTACCAAGACAAGCTCAAGGTGCTGCTGGCATTTCTCTCTGAGCTGCATTAAACTCACTGCAGAGCACCAACACCTCTCTCTCTCTCTTTGTCACTCTTTCTCAGTTCAATTCAATTCAATTCAAGTCAATATACCGTGTGTGTGTGTGTGTGTGTGTGTGTGTGTGTGTGTGTGTGTGTGTGTGTGTGTGTCGGTCACTCACTGTCCCTCAGGTTGTGGCATGTTGAAACATATTGGGCAGACATGTCTGCCCTGTCTCCTTCTCCAAGGAGTATTTTTAATTTGGAGAGCTCATTCAGCTCTTTGAAATCTGAGATCACAGAGCTGAATTTGTTAAAATAAATGTTACTTGTTTCATTGAATGTTTGACATTGTAGGAGAAAGTGCATCTCTGTCTCAACCTCACCTGTCGAACAGTGACCACATGTTCTGTTTTCTTTTGGTTGCCATGATTGTTTGTGTCTTCCTGTTTGGATTGTCAGTTTGTGGTCACTGATCCTGGACCTGGTCAGGATCTGTCTCTGCTTTCTATCTCTGACAGTAGAGAGATATTCTGCTCATTCATAATCTCTGTTTAGGGTTAGATAACATTCTAATCTACTTTGGCTTTTAATTTCTTCTGTCCAATGTTCCAGATAGGTGTCTTTACATTGTGTTATAATTTGCTTTACTCTGATTGGTGTTTGGAGAGCAGTGTTGTTGTGAGGCTGCTCAGACTGTGTCTGAGAGGGGCAGTTAGCCTCAGTACCAGCTGACATAGGGGACTCTTTTCTGGGCTCAGCTCCTGAGTTCGGAGGGATTTGGAGTGGAGGGTGTCTTCGAGGGCTGGATTTCAGCTGGTTAAAGAAGTTGAGTGTTCTCTTTTGAATGTTAATTATCAGCGGGTATCTGCCTAATTCTGCTCTACATGCATTTGTTGGTGTGTTTCTGTGTACATGTGAGACGTATCTGCAGAGTTCTGCATGTAGAGATTCTGTTGGATGTTTGTCCCAGCGGGTATCGCTCTGATGACTGAGTGGACCCAATACTTCACTACCGTACAGCACAATGGGCTGGATGACACTGTCAAATATTTTAGGCCAGATTTTGACTGGAATTTTGAAATTATAAAATTTTCTCTTAATTGCATGTAGGGCTCTTCAAGCTTTTTCTTTTAGTTCATTCGCTGCCATGTTGAAACTCCCTGATGCTGTGATGGTTAAACCAAGGTAGGTATAACTCATGCTATGTACAATGATATGATTATTTATGGTAAAGTGGTGTTTGTTCTCCTGACATCTGGGGCGTTTTTGAAAGATTAGTTTTCTTCATATTTACTGCCAGGGCCTAGTTCTGACAGAACTTTTCCACTATGTCCAGCTGGTGCTGTAGTCCTTGTTCAGTAGGAGACAGTAGAACAGGGTCATCAGCATAAAACAGAGACTTCACCTCTCTATCTAGGAGGGAGAGGCCAGGAGCAGCACATTGATCCAACTCAACAGCAAGTTGATTTATATACACATTAAATAAAGTCAGACTTAAATTGCAGCCCTGACGTACACCTCTTCTCTGGGTGAAGAATTCAGTTTGTTTGTCTCCAATTTTAACAGCACACATGTTTTCCAAATATGTGTAATTCTCTCTCTCTCTGTCTGTCTCTCTCTCTGTCTGTCTGTCTGTCTCTCTCTCTCTCTCTCTCTCTCTCTCTCTCTCTCTCTCTCTCTCTCTCTCTCAGGACACAAATGAACCAGACTATGTCAACAGAGTGATTGAGATTCAAGCGTCATGAAGGAGTAGAGGAAGACGTGATGTTCACCATAAATGGAATATTTCTCTGTTTCATCATGAGTTTGTGTAAGATTGAGCTGATTTATTGCATTTTTATGTTAATCCTTTCTCTTCGGCTGAGTGGTGTTTTCTTATGTGCAAAAACGTGATTATGTGAAACATTTGAGATAATTAAGAGGCAGAAAGTGTGAGGGAGTTCTGTTTATTCTAACAGCTTGTTTTAATGTAGCAGTGAATCATTTTAAAGATCATATGAATGTGAAATCTATCTACAGAGTTACTGTAGCTGCCACAGAGGTAACAGAGGTCATGGCCTCATGTTTGAGTCCCCTGATGTGAAGTTTACCTTCTGTGACTAACATTTACACTTTTTAAGGATCCTCAGAGGTCTTTAAAGTTGATTTTTCCTTCATTTTTCATGAGGTTTTCACACCACTCACAAAGAATGACGCAAAAAGCCTTTTTTACTCCGATAGCTTTATATTACAGCTGTAGTTGATAGTTACATGTTTGCTTTAGTTACCTTGTGTGTAATTATGTAAATATAATATCATCATTATTTGATCTGTTTGAAGGCGAAAGTATCAAAGACTGCTATAATAAAATATAAATTAGAAAGTATCATGTGTTTGTGAGGTTTTCAAGATTTGACTTGAATCAGTGCTGTTGTTAATTGTCATGTTTGTCTGTGCTGCAGGAATGACTTTAATAAAATGTGAACTTCTGGCTCTGAGTCTCTGTCTGAGCTCTGATGAGCAGTGAGCTCTCTGTACTTTAAGTCATGAGTGGTTCATCCACCACCAGCTGGTCATGGCGACACTTTGAACTGCTCCTGTTCACAACTCCTCTGATCTAAATTCATCACTAGTCACCACCACACACATGAACAGTGATGCAGATTTTTGTGTTTGTTTTACATTTATGGCCTTTCTAACTTAATTGCAATAACATAAATATCATGACCATTAATTAATGTTTTAGCCAATGTTAATTTTATCCATCTCAGTGTATCTTATTGTTTTAATCCAATTATTTTTTAAATAATCTGTTCCTGCTGGTTTTATATTCACTGATGTTTAGTAGTTTAAGCAGTAGATAACCTTATAATGTACCTCAAATCATTTCAGTGCATTCTGATGTGAAATAAAAAAAATTCAGCCCTCTAAAATCTCATATATCAGCTTTAAATCACTCGAAAATGACAAATCTGAGTTGTATTCCCCCTGAATTCAGTCTTGCTATTAAAAGAAAACTCCCTGTTTCCACACAAATTCATCGTCAGCATGAGGTTTCAGCTTCTTAGCAATTAGCTCACTCACCACGAAGCTAGCCCGCGCCACGTTGTCCTGGTCCGCTCGCAGTTTGGATAAAACTGCTTGCTGGCATTTAATTGCACATTTACAATAATTTATCCTGAATTAATTTTTTGTGGGTGTACTTATGGATCACCAACCAGTCTCGCAGGCCGTATACGGCCCGGAGGCCGGATGTTCCCCACCCTTGCCGTACATGAACACTGTTTAAAGCTGTGTGCTGCAAACACAAGTGACCAAAACTGGGTGGTACAGTGGCGGTCTTCGCTTTCATGATGCCCTGGGCGAACCTCACCTCCAGCCCCCCCCCCAAAAACAAAATAAAAATTGGACTGAAAAAAATGCTCAAAATAACTTATTTATTAAAGTAATTGTTGGAAATTCGGAACCACACACACAGTAGCAGCTATAATATACAATCGTAAATACAAATAAGTACCAACAATCAAAAGAACTAGTATAATAGAATAAAATATAAATAAAATAGAGAATCAAATTTCTGAATTGCACAAATCCTTCATCACACAAATACAATAACACATTTAAGAGAGTGTAATAATTTTACAACTCTTTGAACAAGACACACAAAATAAATAGCACAACTGCCATCTATATCCTGGCTCTTCTTGCCTTCCTTGATGCAAAGTCATCAATTACATCATCACTGAAGGCTGCTCAGCAACTGTCAAGTTATTTCTCCCCACTTGAAAGGTCAGAGCATTCCGCCAGGATATCAACTGGATTTTACTCAAGCACACACAGTCCAAGCTTTTCCAATTCTTCAAAACTCATTTATTTGGAAGGTCCAGTTGTGCTGGTCAGGTAAAAAACCTAAGAACACGGCCTTCTTACGGTAAAAAAAATATATGTAAACGAATATTCATGGTGTCGAAGTAAATATAATACGTGGAGTAGTGCTACACACAGAAGAAACAATGCGCGCGTGCCCGCGCCGGCAGCACTGTGGTCTGCGACCCAGACGCTCCACTCATCAATTAGGATCAGTCACAACTTTTAATACTTTTCTATAAAAAGAACGGTCTCTCACCGGTGGGCTTCCTGGTGTTTCGGTGCTCTATGGTTAATTTACGCGACACGATGCTCCTTTCCGCTGCTCGCGTCGGATGCGCACTTTCCATCTGGCCGCGCGCCGCCGCCGACCCTGCTGCCTTTCTGGAGGAGCGCCGTGATTTTTTTCCCTTTTTCTCTTTTTTATCTTTTGACTGACTACACTCCTGCCTGATATTGAACATTTACTATTTCCAAATCACTTTCACCAAATCACCTCTTAACTTTTATAAAAATATCTTACGTATTTTTTAGGTTATTTATTTATTTATTTATTTATTTATTTATTTATTTTTTACAGCAGGTTTTCTTTAATTATTCGAGTATTTAAACGAAATTAACTCTGCCTATTTAAGTTTGGCTGAACACCTCCCACTCGCTCTCCTCATGGGACACTGAGGAGATCGCCAACTTGCAGTCAAACGTCGTCCCGCTTAGACATCCCGAAGATGTCTACCTGATTTGGGGTTTGGACTGCTCCTCTGCGGGCAGTAGGACAACAAGCCGCCTCACATCCCTGTGAAGAATGGTGCTTTGTATTTTTTCTTTTTGTCCTTTTTGACGACCTTCCGTGGTATCCTGAGGTCTTCCTGCCGAAACGCTGCTGCTTGGGCAGACTTTAATGTTTACGTCCCTCACAATGCCCTTTTTGTCCGGGTTGGTGCAGACAACCCTGCCGAGTTTGAATTGCCCTCTCAGAGCGTTTTGGTCTGCTATCCACACAATATCTCCAACAGCAACATTCCTCTGTGCAACATGCCATTTACTCCGAATGAATAAATTGGGGCCAGAGAGTTGACTCCAGTTCCTCCAGAACTTTGTCACCTCCGCCTGCATCGCTCGGAGTCTTTTGTAAGGGTAGCTGGAGAAGTCATAGGTCCTGAAGTCCCCCCTCGGAGATGCTCTTCCAAGCAAAAGAGTGTTTGGTGTCACATATCGAATGCAATCCTCACTGCTTTGGACTCTGGCATTAATTGGACGTTCATTTGCAAGATTGGCTGCGATTTGAAGGGTAGTTTGGAGTTCACTGTAAGTCAGCTCAGATCCCTTTCCGATGCTCTGGAGTGCTCTTTTAACAATGCGCACGGCAGCTTCTGCAGCGCCGTTTCTGTGTGGAGAATCAGCAGGCTGTATTTTCCACATCCATTCTGTTCCGTTTCTTGCAGCCATTTCCCCCAGGCTTGCTTTATCTTGGCTCTCCAAGAATTTGTACATATCTCCTAGGATTGGCCTGGCCCCGATGAAGTTGGTTCCTGGGTCTGACCAGACTTTCTCGGGTGACCCCGGATTGCTGAGAACCTTTGGTAAGCCATCAAGAAGCTTTCAGTTGAAAGGCTGTTGACCAGATCTGTGTGAATGGCCCTGCTCGCCATGCAGCAAAACACGACTCCCCATACCTTCATTTCCACCCTTTTTTTTACGTCATCCTTCACTTGATATGGCCCAAAGAGATCTATTGCGGTGAACTCAAATGGGGCGGCAGGTTCAGTCCTCTCTGGTGGTAAGTCCCCCATGACTTGCTGACACATCTTGGCTCTCGCTTTCTTGCAGACGATGCAGCTGTCGGCCACTTTTTGGGCTAGTCTCCTTCCCTTTATAACCCATGCCTTCTTCCTCATTTTTAACACAGTGCCAGCTCCGCCATCATGATTTTCATTATGAGCTTCTCTGGCAAGCAGCGTGGACACCCAGGCATCATAAGGAAGGAGCGGGACAGCACTCTGGTTGTCTTTGAAACTTTGCACTCTCCCACCGCACACCAACAGCCCAGAGTCTCTGTCTTTGTACACTACCAGCCTGTCAGTGGTGGTGCCTGGGAAAGTCCTGCCTGCCTGTGCCGTAAGAAAGATATCTCTCAGAGCGTCTTCACGTTCTCTCACAGAGATGACTCCTCCTGCGGGGACCGCCTCCCACTTTGGATTATTTGTGGCTCGATTCCCCCATCTGAACTTTTTTGCTGCCCTCCAAATCCATGCAACCGTTTTGACGAGTCTAGTGAGGACACTGAACTTCCTCACATCAAGCATTTGGACTGCACAGCAAGCTGGTGGCCTCCTTGCCTCTTCTTGGATGTTACTTTGATTTCCATTTGCTTTTTGTTCGTGTTCCTTGGTGGGGTTTATTGTTATTAGAGCAGCAAATGCTTTTCTTTGCAACTTGTTGATGCTTTCTCTTGCGGTTGTTGCTACATCTTTAGCTGCTTTAATCGGCCACTCATCCTCAGGAAAACTCAGGAACCTTGGTCCATTTTGCCACTCTGAGTTTTCACCTAAGGTTTCAGGGCTGGCACCTCTCGTGATGATATCCGCTATGTTCAGCGAACCTGGAATCCACCACCAATCCTGAATTCTCGTGGAGTTTTGAATTTCCCCAATGCGGTTTGCGAAGAATGTCTGATAGCCATAGCTTTCCCGCTGCACTGCCCCTAGGACCGTCTGGCTGTCAATGAAATGATACCATCTCCTGACTTTGATTCTGCTGTGCTGCTCAAAGTACTTTTTCAGGCGAGAAGCAAACACTGCCCCGCACATCTCTGCTTTAACAGCGTCGCCTTTCTGATCCAAAGGGGTTAGTTTGGCCTTTGACTCCACCAGCCGTATGATTGGACCCTGGTCTGTGGACCACCTCAGATGCATAACAGCCCCATAAGCCTGCTCGCTTCCATCAGAGAAGGTAATTGCCAGTGGTTCCTCAATAAAGGATGGGGGAGTTAATGCCCTGGTGAATTTTACTCTGCAGAGGTGTGTGTACTCCTCAAAGAGCTCAACTGCCTCCTTCCTGAGGCCATCTGACAGCGGCCTGTCCCATGTTAGGCTGATCGGGCCGCTTTCACTTTTGGCTTCCTGGAATGCTCTTCTCATGAGGATCGCACCTTTTTGTTTTGCTGGAGCAACCAGGCCCAAAGGGTCATACAGCCCTGCCACTTGACTAAGCAGCTCTCTCCTAGTCAAGGGGTTTGGTGTTTGAGCTCTGACTTGGTCTGGAAGCAGGTCTGGGCCAAGTCGCATTTTTTTCTTTCTCTTCGAGAAGTTAATGGCTACCATGACGTGTAATTTGTCCTCTTCGACCACGTAACCCAGACCAAGAGCTTTGTTCTCTTCCTCTCGCCTTTGATTTGGCAATATCACAGTCCTTGAGTTGTTCTTTTGAAGCTGAATTTCACACTCTTTCCTCCCACTTTGGCCAGAGAAGATCCATGGCTTCAGCTCAAACCCACCTGCCTTCAGTATCCTCTCCACATTTGTTGTGATGGTCTTTAACTGGACAAGGTCGTTGTGTGATGTCAGGATGTCATCGACATAGCTGTCTTTCTGAAGCACCTGGCGTTCCTCTGTAAGGTGACTGAAAGGAGGGAGATTGGCAGTCTCACGCATTGCTAGCTGCGCAATGCATCCTGCTGGTTTATCTCCCATATTAACCCTGGTGATGGCGTATTCCTCTATTTCCTCTTCCTCCCGGTCACGCCAGAGAAATCTGTGCAGGTGTACTTCTTGTTCCTCCAACCAGACAGAATTATACATCTTTTTGATGTCTCCCAAAGCAGCGTACACTCCACCCCTGAATCTGAGGAGGACAGCACGGATCTGATTAAGAACGTCGGGGCCTTTGAGTAGCAGATCATTCATACTAACCCCCTTAAACTTTTGGCTGCTGTTCCATACCAGCCTCATGGGGGTGGTGACAGAGTGGGCATTTGGAGCGATGAGGTGGCTCACATACCACACCGGTCCCTTCCAGCTGAGGATTATTTCTTTGGAGAGTTTAACTGCAGCCTTCCGGTTGACCATTTCATGCACTTGGCTTCTGTAGGTGTCCTTCCAGTCCGGGTCTTTGGTTAGTTTTTTTTCTGTCCTGAGAAAGGTCGCCTCAACAGCTCTTTTGTTGTTTGGCAGGGAAGCAGGGTCCTCTAACCATGGGTACTTGGCATGCCAATGTGGTTCTTGGCTGTGACTGTCCTCAGTGACATACGTGAGACATTCTTTCATTATCTCCAGTTCCCTTTCCTCACTGAGTGTCATTTCTTTGCCTCCTGGTTGGCAATTTCCGCAGCGACATCCTCCACATTTGGGTTCACATGCTGCGCCTATGCTCTCCCATTTCCACCAGCCCAAAAAGTCTTTATTAGTTGCATAAGTGCCTGATTTATGAACCTTGGTGTTGCACTGTTTGCTTCCCGAGGTGTTCTCCCGGGCTTCTCCCGTGAATTCCTCGTACTTGACAGCAGCTGCTCTCATCGACCTTGCAAAATGTGTTTTTGACGTGTGGGCTGCCAGGGTGAGCTTCTCGAAGAGCTCTGGATGGGTTCCACCGACCGTCTTCCCGAGAGGTCCATCCCACAGCACCAGGTCTCCAATGACTCTCACTCGTTGAGGTGCTAGCTGACCCTCTCTGTGGCTAATCAGCAGGCTTACTTCTTTGGGTCTCACAAGCTCCCTTAGCGGTACGTCTGGAAAGAATTTCTGTAACTGTCTTGGAGTCACATGTTTGTGGATGTCGGCTATGCTGTCCAAACCATAACATATCAACTGGTGAGATTTGAGGGTGCCCTTTGGAGTGTTGACGCGGATTTTGAGGAGGTATCGCTTTGTCTCCACCTTGACTTTCATCCCTCCAACTCCATGAACGACCAGTGTGATTCCTTCACTTCTGAGATTGAGTCTTTTTGCAGCCTTGTGAGTGATGTAGTTGGTGTCGGAAGCAAGGTCTATTATTGTGCCAATTCTTTGTCCAGCATTCGCAGTGACTTCAAGGAGCATCATTACCACTGGTAGCTCCTGCAGCCCCTCCCCCATCAGAAGCCCTGGTTGCTCTGTTACAGTGCTGTGAGCTCTTGATGATGTGTTGGAGAAGACATCCCTGCATTGCTTTGCCAGCTCTGGCGGCAGTTTTTTAAAGAAATCTTCTTGGTCCTCAGTGTATTTCCTTTGGTTTCTTTCCTCATTCGGTGCAATTCTGACCTTTCTCTGCTCCCTGCTCCCTTTTTCTTCCATTAGAGGACACAAGTAATAATGGTGATCAGAGGTGGGCTCATCCTTGCAGCCCTGGTTCCTGCAAAGAAAGTCTGGTTTACAAAAGGAGCTCCCATCATGAACTTCCAGACATTTCCTGCAGGCTCCCAACTTCTTTACGGCAGCCTTCTTCTCTGCTAGCTTTAGTGTTTTGAAGTGTTTGCAGTAATACAGCCTTTTCCTGTGCTTCACATCTCCGCAGACTACACACCCTGGGCTATCATCAGCCACCTTGGTGGACTTAGTTCTGGCGTACCTTTGTTCAAACCTGGAGTCTTTCCTGCAAGGGTCCTCCTCTTTCAGCTGTTCTAGCTGCTCATAAATTGATTCCTGAGCCTTCAAGAACTTCAATAGGCAGTCAAACCTGTCATTTGGCCCCCCAGCTTCCTTCATATCAGTCACATACACCAGCCATTCTTTTTTAAGAGCCTCTGGAAGCTTACTTTCAATAGATTTTGTCACCAGCGGATTTTTGATGGCCCCTGTGTCTCCAAGGTCAATTAAATCTTGAAGCGCCTTTTCGACAGCCTGAATTAATTCAACAATTTTCCTTGGTTGATGACTTTTTACAGCAGGCATCCTCTGGAGCTCCTCCACAATCTCAATTGCAATAGCGGTCTTGTTGCCATAGCGATTTTCCAGAACACGAAAGATGTTTTCTGCTGTGCCATAGGAGATGAGGCGAAGATCTCTAATAGTTCTGTCCTCCAGACTGTCAAGTAGCTGCATTTTCTTGACTTCCTTCGAACCAGTTGGCTCACCTTGGCTTTGCAAGGCCTCCCAATCCCTTTTCCATCTGAAGAAGTCGCGCTTATTTCCAGTGAATCTCGGAAGAGCTGCTGGTTTTAGCCTCACGGATGGTATTGGATAGGTTGATGCTGTGGGTGACGATGGCAACCTTTCCGCATCCCCCTCTATTTTGATTTGGATGAATTCTGCCTTTCTTGAGACTAGTTTTGGAATGTAGAGCTCTAAACCTTTAAGGCGGACGTGGAAGTCTTTCTGTGAGTCTGATGGGATCCATCGTTTCCACTGACTATATACATCCTTTGCAGTTCCAACTAGTCCTTGAAGGTGGCTAAGCATAAACTCATATGCTTCAAGGCTCACATCTGGGCTTGCAGAGGTAACCCTGTCGATCTCGGCTTCGGCTATCTGCAGGACTATAGGTAGCTCAGGTTCTCCAAAACTAGTCCAAAGAGTCCGCTGAATCAGGCTTTTCATTTCTTTCAGCTTTAGCTCGCATTCTTCTGCAGTCCTTACTAGATCGGCCTTTTGCTGCTCCGTTAGCACCACTTCTTCATCTGTGCCCAGCTCCGCCTCCAGTTCTGCAATGAGTCCAGCTTCCACGTCGTCATTAACCTGCATGACTCTTTCAGCCTCATTTGTTAGCTTGCTGAAGCTTTCCCTGAGCTCCTCTTCAGACATCTCCCCACACGTCCTGGTGATGTTGTTTACCAGTCGAGAGAAACATCTTTTTGCTGTCGTCCTCTCCACCTTCAGCTGGTTAACGGATTTGAGGGTTGCTTGATCAGCCATGTTGAGTTTTCACCTGCAAGCTGTCTTGAGAGATGGGCAGTTTCCTTTGCTCCTTTGCTTAAAACACTTTTCCCTCTTCTTTTCCAGGTTTCTTTCTGTGATTGCTGGTCTTGTTCTCTGGTTGTCCAGTTCCGTTGCCAGCGGTTTTTTACTGTCAAGTTATTTCTCCCCACTTGAAAGGTCAGAGCATTCCGCCAGGATCTCAACTGGATTTTACTCAAGCACACACAGTCCAAGCTTTTCCAATTCTTCAAAACTCATTTATTTGGAAGGTCCAGTTGTGCTGGTCAGGTAAAAAACCTAAGAACACGGCCTTCTTACGGTAAAAAAAATATATGTAAACGAATATTCATGGTGTCGAAGTAAATATAATACGTGGAGTAGTGCTACACACAGAAGAAACAATGCGTGCGTGCCCGCGCCGGCAGCACTGTGGTCTGCGACCCAGACGCTCCACTCATCAATTAGGATCAGTCACAACTTTTAATACTTTTCTATAAAAAGAACGGTCTCTCACCGGTGGGCTTCCTGGTGTTTCGGTGCTCTATGGTTAATTTACGCGACACGATGCTCCTTTCCTTTTGCGCCGTGATTTTTTTCCCTTTTCTCTTTTTTATCTTTTGACTGACTACACTCCTGCCTGATATCGAACATTTACTATTTCCAAATCACTTTCACCAAATCACCTCTTAACTTTTATAAAAATATCTTACCTATTTTTTAGGTTATTTATTTATTTATTTATTTATTTATTTATTTTTTTTTTTACAGCAGGTTTTCTTTAATTATTCGAGTATTTAAACGAAATTAACTCTGCCTATTTAAGTTTGGCTGAACAGCAACTGTTTGATTGATACTGTGACATGGTTGACCTGAGGCAGGTTTTGATGAGCTTCACCTATGAAAAGCCATCCTGGCTAGTGGCAGAGGGTGCTCCAAAATATTTAAAAAGTGCCCCTGCATTTGCATTAAAATACAACATAAATGATCAATGCATGAATTTATCCAACTTTTAGAATAGGAAACAAATGAATAACACAACCTCCTTGGTTAATGGCTAATTATATACACGACACATTCCAAATGACTCAGAAAGCTATATCACAAAATATCAGAGCAATATAGGCTATGTCTTTTGAATTAGCTTACAGAATTGATAATTCACTTTACTGAGGACAGGACCTAACGCGACGTTTACCAAACAATAGCTAGTCATCGTTGTGTTACATACACATTATTAGGGGGAAATTAATTAGATATAATGTTTGCTAGTCAGTTGGACTGATAACGGATGCTGTCCTCATCTACTATAATAGCCAGCAGTAGCTATAGCAAGAGGCTAACAAACATACGGGTTAGCCTATACTAATTAACGCCATTTAGTTTCATAACATGTATGATCGGCTACTCATGAAGAGTAGATGACATGGCTCCACACCTTAATCTTTTGCTCGTTTCTCCTCTTCTTCACCTGATGGCTTTGACCTCTTCTTATCCATTTGTTTATTTGACACTCGGAATCAACACATTACCCATCCACGCAACACCGTCAACCGAGAGTTCAGACTGAACCAATTCACCTCGTTTTGTAATATATTTCACTATTTAACCAAACCCCGAAAAATAACATATGTGAAACTATGGGCTTTTATTCACAACATTATCATGACTGAAATGTGCTTTATGTGGAAGGAATTCGTGATGTGATTGACTTTATCCTGCTTATTGCATTAGTTGTGCACTATTAGATGAATCCCTTTATAAAACAGAGGGCGCCCAGCCGCCCGCTCCCCGCACGTTAACATGACATCATTGACTTGACGTGTAAATGAGAAATACAAAAACCAGAGGAAATGAATGCAAACAAATAAAAAAAAAAACCTTTTTTTTTTTGTGGCCGCTCATGTCACCCCTCCATGAATGCCGCCCTGGGCGGCTGCCCATACTGCCCATATGAGAAACCGCCCCTGGGGTGGTACCAACATGTATGAAACAATCTTTGTCTCATTGTTACCACTTCAAACTAACTGAAGGCATTTGGTGTGAGGTTTTATGAATGCAAATGAAGGAGACCTGTTTCTATGTGTGGCTGATTAACCAAAGTGACAATGCTAAAGAGAAGTGGTGGGTTGAACCCGATGAAGTCATGAACAGAGCTCTGAGAAAAACCTGAGAACTCGGAGTAAACAGGGAAGTTGGTTCAGCTTCTGTCAACAAGTCCTCCACACAGCTGTCTGAGACCAAATGTCTCGATCATGTGCTCCACTACTGTGTTCATTGTTCATGTATTGACATTTTATTCTTTGACTGGGACACTTTCCTTCAGTCAGTCCCAACTGGTGAGATGTCAGCAGTATGAGAAGCAGCTCTGTGTAAAGGTCCAATTTAAAACCTCTCATCTGTCTGTCTGTACTGATGGTCTCACATCCTCCTTTGTCCCTCTGATATGTGTCTGTGTCTACAACTGATATCTACTGGTCGCCAAAATCATAACTACATGTGGTCAGTACATGAAGTTGTCATGGTGCTGTAGTTTCTGTCTCCTTTTATTTTTTGTGTTTTGTGTTTCCTGGGTTTTTGTGTGAGCCCATCAGCTCCTTCCCTGCTCTCTTGCCTCCTCCACTCATTCCCCTCACCTGTGTTTCTCCACCTCTCTCCACCTGCACCTCATCCCCTTGTTGCTTCAGTTTGGATTTAAGTCCAGTCATTAGTTCAGTCTTTGTCAAACTGTCGTGTTTGCGTGTTCCTGCTGTAACTTTGAATAAATGTTCATCCACTGATCTGTCTGCTTTTAGTCTTCTGCATTTGGCTGCACCTTTTCTGACCCAGTGTGAAAAAGTTATATTTTAGTATTTGTTGAAATATGTTTAATATCATTGTTAGTAATAGAATATGTACTACAACAGAAGTTAAGACAAACAGGCTCCAGTAAGTCTCCTGATCAAAATCATATTTAAGAATAAGTCATCTGCATTCTGATAAGCTGAAGACTTCCTCACTCACAGGGCGTGAACAGGAACGACTGCAGCCTTTTAGTTGTGTGAAACCAGAAGTCTGTTTGCTTTTATACTGCAACGTCTTAGTAAGGACGTCTGTTCCTGGGTCTGTTGGAGCTCTGCTGACACAAATTATCAGATTTGTAAAAGACAATTATTTCTCCATTTGAGCTGCACGTTGATTTGGTAAGGTCAAATGTTACTGCTTTTTATTTTTTCAAATGTTTAGATATTCCTGCTTTTAAAGATAATATGACACATTTTACTTATTGATTACAAAAATTAGAAGTTGCTTCAGTGACATTTTATTACATCTATGATATCAATCTAACTCACACTGGTACATTTTGAATCGTTTTTTTCTTCTTTCAAATCCAGGCGATGAGTGTCATGTCAGTCCTGTGTGTGAATATGGTGACAGCCAACATGTTGCTGAGCCTCTTCTTTCTCTCAGGTCAGCTGTTTGTTCACTCACTTTTATTTGGAGACATTGATTATTTACAGTTTGGACAGCATACATCATACTGCTGCTTGGTTTATCATCAATTTTATCTTCCACGTTTTATTAATCATGAATCTGCTTTACAGGCGCTTTGGCTGATTGTGATGACAAAACAGCCCTCTTCATTACTGCACCAAAGACGATGGAAGCACTGAGTGGATCTTGTTTGCAAATCCCATGTAGCTTTAGTGCTAAAACAGAAAAAGACTTTGACAGCAGCAGAGAAATCTTTGGAGTGTGGATCAAGAGTGACCCAAATTTTAAAAAGTATCGTAGCAATGTGATTTTCAACAGCAGTAGGACAAATAACACCTATCCAATGAAGATAACTGGAAACCCTAGAGAGAAACACTGCACCACTTTATTTTCCAGTTTAATCACTAGTTACACAAACACATACTACTTCAGGATTGAGACAGACTCATTCAAGGCAACAGCTGATTGTGATCCTCTTTATATAACAGTTAAAGGTAAGAGAATTTAGTCAGTCTATAATGTTATTGTTCAGAAAAAAAAGGGAAATCAGTTAAACTTTTTAATTTTAATTCTGATTAAACACTGAGTCTACAGTTATATTTGAACATGAAATGCTCACAGTATGGGAAGAATTGTGTGACAGTAAGACTCTGTTTCAGCTTTGGCATTTAAAAACACAAATTACTGAATTCAACATGATTTCTTTGATTTTCTTATTATTTGTTTTGAACCCACAGATTCTCCTCGTCGCCCCACAATTGAGATCTCAGGTGATCTGAAGGAGAAGGAGTCTGTCACTATAACCTGCTCAGCTTTCACTCCCTGTCCACACTCCCCTCCTAAACTCACCTGGAATCTCCAACAAGACTCTCACAACAACATAGAGGAAAACACAGATGGAAGCTTTACAACTAAAATCCAGAAGACCATCACTCTGTCAGACCAACATGATGGATACAACATCAGCTGTTCTGCCAAATATCCTGTGAATGAAGGAAGAGATGTCAAGACAGCAGAGGAGACAAAGACTCTCAGTGTCTCATGTAAGACAACCAGAGTTTGTTATTGGATCCTGTCAGCACATGATACAAATAAAGGATCTTATTCAGGCTCTGATGTTACTCTCATATCTCACATCTCTGTCACATTTTCCTCAGATGCTCCTAAAAACACCTCAGTGTCCATCAGTGCATCAGCAGGTAGCTGGGTGAACCTGACCTGCTCCAGCAGAGCCAAGCCTCCCGTCAGCAGCTTCACCTGGTTCAGGAACAGCAAAGATGGACCGATGAATGTATCTGAAGGACACTTTTACAGCCTCAAAGTGACAGATGGAGGAGATTGTTACTGTGTGGCTACAAATGATCTCGGGAGTCAGAAGTCATCAGGGATCCATCTGACTGTTGAAGGTAAGCTAGTGTGCAGTTTCCTCACTGATTACACTTTTGTTGTCTGAAATGATGCTACACAATTCAACTCTGACTTGGAGAGAAAAGACCTGCTCAGCATCTTGTGGTGGCTGGAGAGAATTTAATGTTGAGTAAAGTTTGTTCTGTTGGTGAAATTCAGCTTTGTGAGAACTCAGTCATGGAAAGATGCTCTGAGAACATTTCAGCTGAGTCAGTTTGACTCTCAGTGTTTCATGTCAGACATTTTATTTTGGTTAATGAGGTGCTGAAGGTCGTGTTTTATGATGTACAAGTTTACATTTGAGGTTAACAGAAGGAATTCAAGTTCAGGATGTTTTAGAGCCGTAACATTTTCCATTAAGGAGAAGGTGACCATGCTGTCTTGTTACAGAGTTTGGGCTTTCTGTCCACGTTACAGTGAAGATCCTGGGAGTCATAATGCTCTACAGTATGATCGTCATCTTTGAGTGGTGAGACCAACTTTTCGGTGATGTGATCATTTCCAGCTACAGACTTATTGTTCTCTTTAAAATGTTTCACTTGTATTCATGTTGATTTATTCTGTCTCCTTTTCTTTCAGCTGGTTCAGATCAAGATGCTGCAACAAACCAGTGAAGGTAAGCTACTAGATGAGGACAGGTACATTATTCTGTCAACACTGAATTGTCTTCATTTCATTAAGGAGAGCTAATCTCACTTTATATTAGACTTTGATTTACCAAGACAAGCTCAAGGTGCTGCTGGCATTTCTCTCTGAGCTGCATTAAACTCACTGCAGAGCACCAACACCTCTCTCTCTCTCTTTGTCACTCTTTCTCAGTTCAATTCAATTCAATTCAAGTCAATATACCGTGTGTGTGTGTGTGTGTGTGTGTGTGTGTGTGTGTGTGTGTGTGTGTGTGTGTCGGTCACTCACTGTCCCTCAGGTTGTGGCATGTTGAAACATATTGGGCAGACATGTCTGCCCTGTCTCCTTCTCCAAGGAGTATTTTTAATTTGGAGAGCTCATTCAGCTCTTTGAAATCTGAGATCACAGAGCTGAATTTGTTAAAATAAATGTTACTTGTTTCATTGAATGTTTGACATTGTAGGAGAAAGTGCATCTCTGTCTCAACCTCACCTGTCGAACAGTGACCACATGTTCTGTTTTCTTTTGGTTGCCATGATTGTTTGTGTCTTCCTGTTTGGATTGTCAGTTTGTGGTCACTGATCCTGGACCTGGTCAGGATCTGTCTCTGCTTTCTATCTCTGACAGTAGAGAGATATTCTGCTCATTCATAATCTCTGTTTAGGGTTAGATAACATTCTAATCTACTTTGGCTTTTAGTTTCTTCTGTCCAATGTTCCAGATAGGTGTCTTTACATTGTGTTATAATTTGCTTTACTCTGATTGGTGTTTGGAGAGCAGTGTTGTTGTGAGGCTGGTCAGACTGTGTCTGAGAGGGGCAGTTAGCCTCAGTACCAGCTGACATAGGGGACTCTTTTCTGGGCTCAGCTCCTGAGTTCGGAGGGATTTGGAGTGGAGGGTGTCTTCGAGGGCTGGATTTCAGCTGGTTAAAGAAGTTGAGTGTTCTCTTTTGAATGTTAATTATCAGCGGGTATCTGCCTAATTCTGCTCTACATGCATTTGTTGGTGTGTTTCTGTGTACATGTGAGACGTATCTGCAGAGTTCTGCATGTAGAGATTCTGTTGGATGTTTGTCCCAGCGGGTATCGCTCTGATGACTGAGTGGACCCAATACTTCACTACCGTACAGCACAATGGGCTGGATGACACTGTCAAATATTTTAGGCCAGATTTTGACTGGAATTTTGAAATTATAAAATTTTCTCTTAATTGCATGTAGGGCTCTTCAAGCTTTTTCTTTTAGTTCATTCGCTGCCATGTTGAAACTCCCTGATGCTGTGATGGTTAAACCAAGGTAGGTATAACTCATGCTATGTACAATGATATGATTATTTATGGTAAAGTGGTGTTTGTTCTCCTGACATCTGGGGCGTTTTTGAAAGATTAGTTTTCTTCATATTTACTGCCAGGGCCTAGTTCTGACAGAACTTTTCCACTATGTCCAGCTGGTGCTGTAGTCCTTGTTCAGTAGGAGACAGTAGAACAGGGTCATCAGCATAAAACAGAGACTTCACCTCTCTATCTAGGAGGGAGAGGCCAGGAGCAGCACATTGATCCAACTCAACAGCAAGTTGATTTATATACACATTAAATAAAGTCAGACTTAAATTGCAGCCCTGACGTACACCTCTTCTCTGGGTGAAGAATTCAGTTTGTTTGTCTCCAATTTTAACAGCACACATGTTTTCCAAATATGTGTAATTCTCTCTCTCTCTGTCTGTCTGTCTGTCTCTCTCTCTCTCTCTCTCTCTCTCGTCTCTCTCTCTCAGGACACAAATGAACCAGACTATGTCAACAGAGTGATTGAGATTCAAGCGTCATGAAGGAGTAGAGGAAGACGTGATGTTCACCATAAATGGAATATTTCTCTGTTTCATCATGAGTTTGTGTAAGATTGAGCTGATTTATTGCATTTTTATGTTAATCCTTTCTCTTCGGCTGAGTGGTGTTTTCTTATGTGCAAAAACGTGATTATTTGAAACGTTTGAGATAATTAAGAGGCAGAAAGTGTGAGGGAGTTCTGTTTATTCTAACAGCTTGTTTTAATGTAGCAGTGAATCATTTTAAAGATCATATGAATGTGAAATCTATCTACAGAGTTACTGTAGCTGCCACAGAGGTAACAGAGGTCATGGCCTCATGTTTGAGTCCCCTGATGTGAAGTTTACCTTCTGTGACTAACATTTACACTTTTTAAGGATCCTCAGAGGTCTGTAAAGTTGATTTTTCCTTCATTTTTCATGAGGTTTTCACACCACTCACAAAGAATGACGCAAAAAGCCTTTTTCACTCCGATAGCTTTATATTACAGCTGTCGTTGATAGTTACATGTTTGCTTTAGTTACCTTGTGTGTAATTATGTAAATATAATATCATCATTACTTGATCTGTTTGAAGGCGCTTGTCACTAATTCCTAAAGTATCAAAGACTGCTATAATAAAAAATAAATTAGAAAGTATCATGTGTTTGTGAGGATTTGAAGATTTGATTTGAATCAGTGCTGTTGTTAATTGTCATGTTTGTCTGTGCTGCAGGAATGACTTTAATAAAATGTGAACTTCTGGCTCTGAGTCTCTGTCTGAGCTCTGATGAGCAGTGAGCTCTCTGTACTTTAAGTCATGAGTGGTTCATCCACCACCAGCTGGTCATGGCGACACTTTGAACTGCTCCTGTTCACAACTCCTCTGATCTAAATTCATCACTAGTCACCACCACACACATGAACAGTGATGCAGATTTTTGCGTTTGTGTCGGAGCGTTTAGAATTCATAGTTTGTGTCAAAATCCTCTGATATCTTTAAAAAAGGTTGAATATCTCAACATAACAACCAACATAAAGGTCATATCATTACTAAAGACAAAAGAAATAGTATGATTTGTTAGTTAATGTTACTGAAATTGGGAAAATCATTATTATTATTATTATTATTATTATTATTATTATTATTATCATTATTATTACCGTACATAACGGGTAGGAAACCTTTTTCCTATCGAGGGCCATTTCAATTTTCATACCATCCCTCAGGGGCCATGAAAATGTTTTTAAAGGTAAGTAGCTCACAACATACATTTATGGCCTTTCTAACTTAATTGCAATAACATAAATATCATGACCATTAATGAATGTTTTAGCCAATTTTAATTTTATCCATCTCAGTGTATCTTATTGTTTTAATCCAAATAATTTTTTTAAATAATCTGTTCCTGTTGGTTTTATATTCACTGATGTTTAGTAGTTTAAGCAGTAGATAACCTTATAATGTACCTCAAATCATTTCAGTGCATTCTGATGTGAAATAAAAAAAATTCAGCCCTCTAAAATCTCATATATCAGCTTTAAATCACTCGAAAATGACAAATCTGAGTTGTATTCCCCCTGAATTCAGTCTTGCTATTAAAAGAAAACTCCCTGTTTCCACACAAATTCACCGTCAGCATGAGGTTTCAGCTTCTTAGCATTTAGCTCACTCACCACGAAGCTAGCCCGCGCCACGTTGTCCTGGTCCGCTCGCAGTTTGGATAAAACTGCTTGCTGGCATTTAATTGCACATTTACAATAATTTATCCTGAATTAATTTTTTGTGGGTGTACTTATGGATCACCAACCAGTCTCGCAGGCCGTATACGGCCCGGAGGCCGGATGTTCCCCACCCCTGCCGTACATGAACACTGTTTAAAGCTGTGTGCTGCAAACACAAGTGACCAAAACTGGGTGGAACCAACATGTATGAAACAATCTTTGTCTCATTGTTAACACTTCAAACTAACTGAAGGCATTTGGTGTGAGGTTTTATATATGCAGATGAAGGAGACCTATTTCTATGTGTGGCTGATTAACCAAAGTGACAATGCTAAAGAGAAGTGGTGGGTTGAACCCGATGAAGTCATGAACAGAGCTCTGAGAAAAACCTGAGAACTCAGAGTAAACAGGGAAGTTGGTTCAGCTTCTGTCTCACATCCTCCACACAGCTGTCTGCTTAAGACAAACAGGCTCCAGTAAGTCTACTGATCAAAATCATATTTAAGAATAAGTCATCTGCATTCTGATAAGCTGAAGACTTCCTCACTCACAGGGTGTGAACAGTTGTGTCAAACCAGAAGTCTGTTTGCTTTGATACGGCAACGTCTTAGTAAGGACGTCTGTTCCTGGGTCTGTTGGAGCTCTGCTGACACAAATTATCAGATTTGTAAAAGACAATTATTTCTCCATTTGAGCTGCACGTTGATTTGGTAAGGTCAAATGTTACTGCTTTTTATTTTTTCAAATGTTTAGATAGTCCTGCTTTTAAAGATAATATGACACATTTTACTTATTGATTACAAAAATTAGAAGTTGCTTCAGCAACATTTTCTTACATCTATGATATCAATCTAACTCACACTGGTACATTTTGAATCTTTTTTTTTCTTCTTTCAAATCCAGGCGATGAGTGTCATGTCAGTCCTGTGTGGGAATATGGTGACAGCCAACATGTTGCTGAGCCTCTTCTTTCTCTCAGGTCAGCTGTTTGTTCACTCACTTTTATTTGGAGACATTGATTATTTACAGTTTGGACAGCATACATCATACTGCTGCTTGGTTTATCATCAATTTTATCTTCCACGTTTTATTAATCATGAGTCTGCTTTACAGGCGCTTTGGCTGTTTGTGTTGACAAAACAGCCCTCTTCATTACTGCACCAAAGACGATGGAAGCACTGAGTGGATCTTGTTTGCAAATCCCATGTAGCTTTAGTGCTAAAACAGAAAAAGACTTTGACAGCAGCAGAGAAACCTTTGGAGTGTGGATCAAGAGTGACTCAGATTTTGAAAAGTATCGTAGCAATGTGATTTTCAACAGCAGTAAGACAAATAACATCTATCCAATGAAGATAACTGGAAACCTGAGAGAGAAAAACTGCACCACTTTATTTTCCAGTTTAATCACTAATTACACAAACACATACTACTTCAGGATTGAGAACAAACCATTCATGGCAACAGCTGTTTGTGATCCTCTTTATATAACAGTTAAAGGTAAGAGAGTTTAGTTTCTTTCAGTCAGTCTATGATTTTATTGTTCAGAATAAAAAGGGAAATCAGTTACACTTGAATACATTTTAATTCTGTTGTGTCATTACAGTTTGATATTAAATGGTCACATTATTGTAGAAATTGTGTGATTGTAAGAATCTGTTTCAGCTTTGGCATTAAAAAAAAACCAAATATCTGAATTTAACATGATTTCTTTGACTTTCTTTTAATATGTGTTTGATTTGAACCCACAGATTCTCCTCGTCGCCCCACAATTGAGATCTCAGGTGATCTGAAGGAGAAGGAGTCTGTCACTATAACCTGCTCAGCTTTCACTCCCTGTCCACACTCCCCTCCTAAACTCACCTGGAATCTCCAACAAGACTCTCACAACAACATAGAGGAAAACACAGATGGAACCTTTACAACTAAAATCCAGAAGACCATCACTCTGTCAGACCAACATGATGGATACAACATCAGCTGTTCTGCCACATATCCTGTGAATGAAGGAAGAGATGTCAAGACAGCAGAGGAGACAAAGACTCTCAGTGTCTCATGTAAGACAACCAGAGTTTGTTATTGGATCCTGTCAGCACATGATACAAATAAAGGATCTTATTCAGGCTCTGATGTTACTCTCATATCTCACATCTCTGTCACATTTTCCTCAGATGCTCCTAAAAACACCTCAGTGTCCATCAGTGCATCAGCAGGTAGCTGGGTGAACCTGACCTGCTCCAGCAGAGCCAAGCCTCCCGTCAGCAGCTTCACCTGGTTCAGGAACAGCAAAGATGGACCGATGAATGTATCTGAAGGACACTTTTACAGCTTCAATGTGACAGATGGAGGAGATTATTACTGTGTGGCTACAAATGACCTCGGTAACCAGACGTCGTCACAGATCCATTTGAATGGTTCAGGTAAAAATAGAACTGAACTGAATCTGCTCATTTAATCTCACCTGCTCTCATTTGTTTTAGTTCCCCGTAAAGCTTTTTTAAATGCACGTGTATGGAATGATTCTATCCAGATAATGACTACATCAATATTGTCACATGTTTACATTCAACCTTGTTTTTTTTTCAGTCACCGTAGTTTGCTGTATTTCCTTTTTTCATGAACAGACATCTCTATATCTTATCCTCTACTGGGCTCATCTCTTGGAGGGATCATTCTCTTCATACTCATCTGCCTTGCAGTCTGTGTTTGGTGAGTACCACAAACTTTCATTCATGGTGAGGACATGGATAAAGATGTGATCAAAGTGACTGATTCTCAAACTCTAAAAAAAAAAGGGAGGGAACAAAAGTATTTTTTAAACTGTTCTGTGACCTAGCTTCAACAATGTTCCTTTATCTTCACCACTTATCTGTTCTGAGTTGAATTTAATCTGTATTTTTCACTGATGCACCTCAAATAATCCCATCAGTCCATATACTCCTATTGTCCTTTTAACCTAAAACCTGTAGAATTCATCATTATGTCTTCCAGGTGGTTTAAGACTAAACATCAAACTACACAACAAACTCAGGTGAGTGAAGAAACTTCATTGTACAGTGCTGAAATTGATTGTCCTCTATTTTATGTGAAAACATCGCCTTAACAGTAAATAGAATCTGCAGATGTAACTGCTAACTGAGTGAAGCTATTGACAAAGCTAACATTAGCTTCCTAATATATGACCTGTTTAAAGTAAGGAGTAGCAGCTAAGAGGGATAGACACATTCTCCAAGTCAAATATTTACTACTACTAGTGAGCATGTAACCAAGAACTTAGAAGGACTTTAAAGAATAATAATAACAGAATTACAAACAGCTGGTGAAACCCACTTTTGTTCTTGTGTTCAGTCTTTTTATTGTACGCTGGTTCTTGAATCAACCGGAGCAATGACATCAAGTTTTTTCTTTCTAGTTGTGAAGTTTAACTGAGTGTAACTGAACAGTTCATTTATTTGCTGTACGCACTGACACATCGAGTCCGTCTGCTGCTGTTGAATAATAGTAGCCCAAGAATCAAACCCTGGGGGACTCCTTCAACCATACTATTGAACACCGAAGAAAAAACATAGCCATATCCTTAAAATATAACCAAAACCGAGTGAGGATTGCTCCAGATAATCATATTCACTCTACTTTTAATAATAATAAAGGTCACACTGTAATCCAGCAGCATCAAAACTAATTTTATCCTGAATCAGTATTCAGATTACTGTGATTTGACATCTTTACCAGAGCTGTGAGTCCAATTTATCCAAAGGGCCATTTAGTAAACTTTAGTATCCAGCTGACAACATTTCTTGTTTGATTCATTTTTCAGAGTCAAAGAGACGACGAGCTGGATCTTCAACTACCATCCAGCATAGCAGAAGACAACATCCACTATGGAGAGATCGACTTCTCCAAGCGCAGACCTGAACCGTCCTCTGACTCAGCGCAGGACAGTGGACAGCAGCAGGACACAGTGTATGCACAGGTCAATGTGTCGGAGCCAGCAAACACCTCGAGACAGACTGCTGACGGGCCAGAGGATCTCTATGCTCAAGTGAAGAAAAAATGAGTATTGTCTTGAGATCATATTTGTCTTGGATTCATAATATAGATTCATTTTTTTTTTTTTTATGTATGCAAGATGTTTTATGTCAGTTAATGCAGAAAAGACACTGGAGCCTAGACAAGAAAATGTCATCTTCACTGCCTACAGTTAAATGAAGGGAAGCTCAAAACCTCCACACCCTGCAGCTCAGATGGTTTTGTGGGTTTATGTCATCATCATAATTTGTATTTATGTGCTGACCTCATGCGGCTGTTACCAGGTGATTAGTGATCTGTAGGTCAGATATGTACAAGAAAAAGTCCCAGAGCTCTAAATAGACACAAACACATTAAAAGTGTAGTACAACATTACAGTATATTTCATTTTTTATGTTTGTGTGATTTAATTTTTATGTTATATTATGGTCTTGGTGAAAAATTGATTCCGATTGGCTGCTGGGTATCAATTAAATCCTGATATAAACTGTATGTTCACCATTCTAAATTAATGTGCTATAGCTTGAAAAATGAGTGGCATTGCCATTAGCGCTAGAAATTAATTAATTAATATATTATTTACAATACTGATTGTTATCCTTTAGTGCATCATCCTCTGAGCGCCACAGGATGGCGCCTGTATCACAAGCTGGCTACACTGTTCAGTGTTAAGTAATGAAAAAGGTGGGTAATCTGAGTATGTGCCAACAGTACACATGGATTATCATCTCTCACAGCCGTTCAGTGTGTTTCATAAAGTTTTGTGTCTTGGTTTCAGCAGTGAGGACTCTGCAGATATTCATACAAACACAATATGTAAAATATTTAACCTTTAATCATTTCACTGTATTTGTCATTTAGATGCATTCATGCTGTATAGAGTGTGTGTGTGTGTGTGTGTGTGTGTGTGTGTGTGTGTAAGATGGTTGTAATTGGTGTAACTATTACAGTGTCTGCAGACACTTGTTTATGGCTTGTTACAGCTCATTGTTTTAAGTCTTAATGAAAATAAATCTTGACAAGATGTGTTTTGTCTTTTTATGACTTTAATTATTTCATACAGGTTTTATTCTGAAAGCAGAGAAATTAAACTGGTAACTCTGTAACTCACTAATTCAGCATAGATTCTTTAAAATGCATGAAAAAGCATTTACACTTTCTTTTTTTTCTTTCTTTTTTTTAATGATCAGCTTTACTCAAACAGACATACAGTGGGTAAACAACACCTTCTGTGTATCACCTGAGTCTACGATCACAAACAGGCCTGGGGCACCAAAGGTTGTAGAAGAAGTAAGATAAAAAGGAATCAAAATGAAAAACTAAAAGGATTCAGATAATTATCTTGCAGGTTTACAAAGGTTATATGTTGCAATATGTTGGTTTTTTTGTTGCAACAGCTTTTATGTAAAAACATACGGATATGGAAAAAGTCCATTGTTTGTTGAAGCAGCCAGCTCCAAAAAGCTTGGTAAATAAAATAAAAAGTGAGTTTAAATATGATGAGTGGTAAAGTGTCACAGTTTCCTCCGTAGTTTCTTTCAACTCTCCACAAAAGGTCCAACTCACATCAGTGTCCTTCTTCCGTTTCTGCAAATAGTGGTTAGTTGGATAAAACATATGAAGCATTTTAAAGGATATCTCTGTGATTTTGTTGGTTTGCTCAACACTTTACTTACCACCACCAATGAAACGTTATAGTGCAGTGTGCATCATTATAGATGCATCCATATGTACTTTGCTTCACACATACAATAATAAGTTATAATCCTGTGTGGACTATTACAGCATACTATGAGTCCTCTGTACAGCTGACTGTTGAGGTGTGTATAGGTGAGTCCAGGTAGTCATCATGTATTATAAGTCCCATCAGTCAGTCTCTAGTTTATAAGTAGTCGAGAACATCCATGAGACATCTGAACTTCTAATTCATTACAAGTCACGTCTATATTTATTCTATGACTGCTGATACAGTGTGTCGTAAGTTGAGGTACATGGTGGAAGATAAAACATCACGCTGGCAGGGAGTTGTGCAGAAAAAATAGGCAGACTTTTATTTGTTGAATCAAAAAAAAAAAACATGAAACAAAGAAAAACATTCTTTACACGGCTCAAGACAGCTCTGGTGCTGCTCTTCCCAAAAACCAGTCCATTCTCTACCATTCCACTCACACATATAGCCTGAGAGTCCGCCTTTCCAGTTCAAACTGGCCTATCAGGGCAGATCTCTATAATGGAGAGCTGACAAGGTTTATAACAACTAGAAACATTTGCATTTCCTGCAAAAATGCAGTGTGAATGCTAACAGCTGAATGGATTTGCGAAATCTGCTGAATGTGCTGCAGGAAATGCATAAATCTATAAGAATGAATGGTCAAGAATTTGCAGAAAAAGCTGAATTTTTCAAAAGTTGACAAGGCAGAAAGGCTGAAAAGTATGGAATTAGATTTGTGCCAAAAGTAACAAACAAAACTTTTGAAATTGCAAACAAAAATAGGAATTTGAGAGAATGTAAAACTAATTTCAAAAATCAAACTTATGACTTGCAATCAAATAATTTGTCAAATACTGTAAAGTATTGGTCTTTTACTCTTCTAATAACGCATTATTTTGTTTACGGTTCCCTCTGCTTCTCTCTCTGCTCAGACTTTTGCGCTGACTCTCAGCTTTGCGGTCTCGCTGCAGCTCTTTCTCGTTTGCGCTCCCTGATTTTTTGTTTGCAGTTTTGGCACAAACGTCTCGGGTGGGCGGGCTTTTTCAGCAGAGCGTCCCCATTGGCTAATTAGTTTTTGACTGACACAGCTCGACGTCCGCAGTATACGGTATGCCAGTTTCCCAGAATGCATTTCGCTGCAGCGGTAATTCTCGCTTTAGCGCTGTTAATACATCACTTTCTTAAGTTTTAATATATGTTTATGCGAGAAAGTACCTATTTAGATCCTTAATATGCGATTAGTTTATCCAAATGACGCCTGTTTGTAAATTTGTTACGACGTTTTCGGAGATGTGAAGAGCCACCTGTCTAGCTTTGCTATACAGGTGTCCATAGTGGGCTTGCAAGCACAGCCCACTAATAAGAAGAGGCCCGGGCAAGAACAATAGTGGGCTGTCCTTCGCACAACTGCAGTACAAGCACAGGCATGGACTTCACACTGGAGATGAGAATAATGGAATCCAGAATGAGTTAAGACAAGTTATCTGGAAAACCACTAAGAAACCTACCCTAAGAAACCTAAGAAAATGTGCTGTGAGTCTCTCTGGTCCTGGGCTAATTTACGCTGTTCATTACCATCAACACTGTGGCCTTACAGGATTCTTCATTTAAAACTTAAAGTTAGGGAAAGTAGGGCAGCTGATATAATCTCTCAGTCTTAAATTAATGGATTTTCACTATGTGTCAGTCAGCCAAGCAGAAAATTGAACGGAGCGCTCCAATAATAACCATCATGTAAATCTCAATTCTAGGTGACTCACCAGAGGAAGTCATAGATATGGGAACACCAAAATAAGTGTCACATGCTACCTGGTGTGATAATGCTGAGAGAATATGACAGAATTTCATAAGAGTTGAGGTTTTTTGATGGTAGCCAAACATTCAACCCCAGAATGGATAAACCAGGAATCTAAGTGATGTAACTGTGGTGGCTTAGACACAGAGAGAATAGTTTGGTGGAATTGATGAATGGTTTTGGTTTGCTGTTAGCAGTCATTCTGGACTTGTGTGCTACAGAGCAAGCAGTTATTGATAGTGTTACCAAAGAATTTAGGAATAACAATGAGAGTTAAAGTACGAATCCTAGGGTAAGATTTTCATCACATCAAACATTATATTAGTTTCATATTATTTATGTGTCATTTACAAATGATCTCATTATCATTGTCATCATCATCACATACGGAACATGATGTAGTCGACAAAAAACAATTTGATTGGACATTTTACGTATCGCAAAAGTCTGTTGGAGGATGTTGTCTTCCCTGAAAACATGAGTCCATGCAAGAAAACAGCAAATGTCATTGAAGTCAACCAATCCCGCCAAGATGTGTGGTCAAAGATCCAGCTGGAACTCTCAACTCACAACTCACCAACCATGTAAAAGTCAGACGCATTGGGTTTTTTTGTTTCACTTCTTACAGAATAGGAATCTCAACTTTGGACAAAAGCTAAATGCTCTCAAATGTAAATGTAATATAAGTTAAGGCTGCTGTTTACTCACATTTGAAAAGGCAAAATTGATGCTTGCCAAAACAGTTGAGGTTCCTGGTTACTGCAGGCTATGAGTGCACCATAATTCAATACAATAAATAAATGTGAATTATTATTTATTATTCCAATAATGAAATTACAGTTATCAGTAGGTGGCGCTATGCCACTTAAAAGTTAGTTTAGAATGTAGGATGACTACAAGCACAGTAAGCTGGTGGTTCAAGTTGTTGTCCTGTTTTATTTAATTTTTTTAGTTTTAGTTTCAGAGGAAGACAACATGATTGCAATTTGCAAGACATGTTCCACAGAGAGGAGGAAAAAAAGTCTGTGAGTTTTTGCACAACAAATCCTGTAAGTCACTTAAAAAGTCATCATCAACACAAAAGTGTATCTGAAAGACACACACTAAAAAAGACGAGCGCTCATAACAAGCCTTACACTCGTGCTTATTCATGGTATTTGAAAACTGCAGTAAGTTTTCTAAAAGATAACCCAAAGGCTAAGTATTTCAAAACAGCATCCCCAGTTATGATGCAATGCATTAAAAGAGAGGTGGGATTCTAATTAAACCAATAGCAGTGTTTAAATTTGTCACATGACTTTCTGGAGGCCATTTTGAACCCCTTTTCTGCAGACGTCTTCACAGGGAGGAGCCTCACCATTTGACTCCTCAAAAATCAACTAAAAAAGTGTTTTAATGACATTTTTCAACAGGGAAAAAAATATATACTCCATAACAGGTGAGTTAAGTTCATTATTCTGTAGTTTATTGCACTGTACTTGATCATTAAATCATAGAAAATGTTAAAAATGTGTATGTTGCCATATGGCAACACTGTACCATTATGAATTGCTAGCCTGGCATGTTGATAACATTTTGTATTTAGTTATAGGCCTATTATTCAAAAGCATATTGTAAACTTTATGGACTCAGGCTCCACAACCATGTAGAATCATTTAGTTATTTTTTCAGGTCCATCAGTTTGACAGATACACATTTGACTGTCAGTTGTAGTAAAGTTAATAGCAATTGCATTGGTGTACACTGATCTTCTATAGTCTACTATAATAATGCACTTTGTGAGTCCTTTCCACATTGCATATGATGATATTTGACACATCTTTCTTCCATTTACAGAATGAATGCAACAGTATTTTATGGTTCCTCACGGAAGAAAGCAAATCTAGCCCTCCCAGCAGATGGTAGTGAAGATGAATTAGGATTCAGTGATGAAGAAAACGAGCAGCTGGCAACACAGCAAGGAGAGAGTGAGAGTGATGAAGACAGTGAGAGTGATGAAGACTATGAGCCAGAGAATGAGGGCAGTGGAGACAGTGAGGACAGTGGACAGCGAGGGCAATGGAGACAATGAGGACAGGGAGGACATTGCTAATCATTTTCCAGCCTCTATTTATGTATTGCATTAAACTGGTATTTTCATATAACATACTCAGGATATTTGCGTGTTTTCTAGGGTCACCCTTGTCACCTCTTGTACCGCAGAGACTGCAGCGTCCCACAGAGAGAGGTCCACAGCCTACTCCAGTTCAGAAGTGAGGTTGCAAGCTGCCTTTGCATGGAAAGGAAAGTCCTGAAGAAGAGGGGAAGACCCTCCCAGCACACTGAGGGAGAGCTGGCCGGGAAGAGGAACAGAGGTCCCACTGCACCAGAGCCACCAGCAGCTGTGCGCCAGGACAGCACCCATCACTGGCCTGTCGTCATGCCGAGAAAGGGCCGGTGCAAATACCCAGAATGCACTGGTATCGTCAGAGTGCAGTGCACGAAGTGTGACGTCTACCTGTCTTGTTCATTTTCAATTAAAAACCGCTGTGCCAGGTTACAGGGCTCCACGTTTGACTTTGAATATGCTTTAAAAAATCAAAAATAAGGCTTGAGCTCGTTTCTTCTTTTCCAATATTCATTTTTCAAAAACAAAAACTAACAAAAAACGCTCTCAAATAAAACATAAGGTCAGAAACTGTGTCGGTCGTCTCTCATCGTGTCCACCCCTGGGTTCAAAACCACGCCTCTTCCTCTTTCCACAGCTGACCTGATTTAATTAGTTAGTTAATCAAAAAAGGCATAAACAATTAATGAGCCCAAATGACTATTGTCATACTAAATAAATCATCTAAATTATAAAATAATTAAGCACAAAAAATTGGCTCCAACACTACCTGTGCCTCACAACTGAGAAGAACTGCTTCATCAATTTCCACAAGCAGTAAGGCAAAGACAGCCATCAACAATCAAAACAGTTACTCATGATATGGCACAAAAATTTGAATTAAATGATGAAAAATGTATTTTTAAATAGTTTTTACTTTCAAATGAGATGCATTCTTAACTGTTCAGGCTACTGGGGATTGTTCAGACTATACCATGAGTTTTTAAATAAATGTTATTACAATTTTAAACAAAACTCTCTTGATCATAATGCGTACCATAGAGGGTTAATAGACAGTGTTAAAAAAATTAAGAAATATTTTCATTTTCAATAAAACACACGATGAAAAGGACTATCTATGTACAAAGGATTGTTACAAGCAAATTTCAAGGAAGACACTGACTTATTTTCTATCCAGCATTTTACTGCGAGATGGGCTCTTTAATAAATAATGACCTCTTGATACATTTTTTATTGAAGTGTGTGTAGTCCGGTTATGTAAAGACATAATGAGCCACTCCAGCAGTCTCAGGCTCGTTCTCCTGTTGGCAGCAGTGAAGGCTTTTGTGCAGTCAGACATGGACAGAGTGATGCTGAGATGGTAAAGTGGCTCATTCTTTACTCTACTCTGTGTCACGGTTCCCAAAACTACATGAGTCCTGCAGCGCAGCAGCGACAGGTGTAATGGACCTTGGTCGTATCCTCACAGTTAGGTTTCAGAAAGCAACATGGTTTGGGTTGAAGTCACTACATTACTTTTGTAACATCAGTTACAAACATACCTACATCATGTAACTAACTTTTGTATGTGACCTAACTA